>VDFB02153200.1:79549-89656 GCA_007258455.2 Sequoia sempervirens | reverse complement strand
TGATACATGATGACTTATAATATGATTAAAACCATTTAAATGATTCACATTAGAGTCGACATCTTTCATTTTTAAAGAATATAATCATCTTTTGAGATATAACTTATTAGAAAATTTTTTTAGTTTGATATATATCACCTATCCTTTTCCCCAACTTATATGTGGTGTATTTTGTGGAGAAATTCAAAAGGAAAGAATCTTGAAGAGGTTCATTTTCTGATAGTAGGATACATGAAGATATAAAATTTACAACATATGTCAACAATACACTCTACTGCTTGAGGTGTTAAAGCTCATTTGACTCTTCTTTTTCAAACTTCACTTCACCAATCCATACTCACACACCATCACTCACTCACTCAATCCACTTGCAATTGATTTGTTCTTTCATTTATACCCTTTGCAAGATCATCAAAATATTAATTAGGTCAACCATAATAGAAGATAAACAATAACTTCAACAAGTCAGCCACAAAAACATAATGTGGTCCTATTCGGGAGATAAAGATGACCAAATAACAACTTATTACATCTTTCAATGTGATCCCAAACAACACATATGCCAACACACATCAACCCAAGTCGGCAACAAGGAAACGTGTAACACAATACCAATCAACCCAAAAAAACATCTTCAACTGAAATTACTCAATGCAGTTCTCAACAAGATAGTTCAGGACCCAAATACATCTCAAAACAACCTCAAATGCTGGCATAGGCCCCCAAGCACATAGTGCAAGCAAGAAAACAAGCCTCGTTGACCAAACATCCACAAATTTCCCAAAAAAAATCAAAAAAATATGCGGCACCAAAGAGATCAAATCATTGACATGTGGACCACAAAGAGATGTTTTATGAACATCCAACAATACTTCTTGATACTTATTTCACAATGTCATGCCACAAACAACCACTGCAAACCAAACATAAATAGAACACTTCATCCTAGAAGCACAAAATACACAAGCATGAGATGGAACATTAATAAACCAACTTGTGGAACACTTTATTACATACAAACTAAACTAAGACACTACACAAACACTGAGAGAATGTTCACCAAGTTGCAGGAGAAGAACATCAATGTAGAGAAATTTTGGGCATTTTTCAGACCAGTCCAAACAACCAACAAAACTACCAACCCACTGCAATTACTAGAAACCTCCTCGACAACATAGATGACCTGAAAAGATATGAGTTCAATAACCACAGAACATAGACACTAAATCCCAAACCGCAAGAACAAATCTTCAAAGGTGGAGGAGTGTAGAGCATTCTCCTAAACCATCTTCAAAGAAACTTCCAATAGCAGAAAATTTTACCAACATGCAGAGACCAAAACTTCCTTGTAGTAATACGTACTTCTATAGGAAGAAAAAGAGAGAGCATACAACATACTAGAGACCATCAACAACATCTCTCCAACTTAGCATTAATTATAATCCTCATCTTATTATATCATCATGATATCATCTCTTCTGACAACAACCATACTCAATACATCTTTAATTGTCATTGAACAAGGCATAACAACATCCAACCATGAACATCAACAAATCATCCAAACAAGGCATGACTACAACCAACCACATACATCAACAACTCATCCAAACAAGGCATGAATACATCCAACCATGAACATCAACAACTCCACTACTAGCACACCATCAATGACAACCCTAACTGAGTGTTAACATCAATGACAACCAATTCCAAACACATGTGTAAAAATATCATAAACAGATTTGTAAAAATCTCATAAACACATGTGTAAAAATCTCATAAACACATGTGCAATAATCTTCCCAAGTGTTGACATCAATAGAAACCAATTCCAATGATCCCTGTACTAGTATTACCAAACAAGCAATGAAAGACTATCTAATATCATATACGACATTGAGCGACAAAATCATATAAGAAACACATTCAAGATATTATAGGGAACTAAAAGGGTTAGTCAAACTTCAACATATTTAAGATTTTCTAAGTTTTGAAAGATTAGAACCTCTTTTCCCCAAACTTTTTGGAGTTCCCTTGTAGCTAATTAAAATTGTTCTAGAACTAAGCTCCAAATTTCTACTAAATTATACAACAAAGCTAAAATTCATGTCCAAATATCTAAGTTACTAGAACAGGTAAATTTTCCTAAGCCTTAATATCCTATCTCCTTTTTCACAAACTCTCGTATACCATCCATTCCTTTGAGCTCTCTTAACGTAGTCATTTCTTGAATGCCATAGATAATAGTAAATTAATACTTAATTTCTAAATTCTCTTTGGTATATTGGAATTTGTGGAATGAAGATAATAGCCCTTTGAGGGGTAGAATGAAATATTATATTCACCACCATCCATACTTGGCTTAGTATAGTGGGATGGAGGTGATATTTCCATCCTTCAAAATGGAGTCCTTAAACAAATATCCTCTTATTTAGGGTTCTTTATTAAAATAATAAGTCATGTATTGAATACTTAAAATTCCAAACACTCATTCCCTCTATACCTTGAAAAATTCAACCTTATTGTGGATTTGGTGATAATGAGCATGGTTTAGGGTTTAAGATAGTTATGCTAAATATTAGGTGCCTTAAAATATGAAAGTATCCTAAGTATCACACCAAAATTTATATACATAGATTATTAGTATATTGAATACATATTAAGTGTTGACTCACTAGACACCCTATGATTTAATCAAGATATTGAAAAATCAACAAAAAATGATCAATGACACCATCAAGGGAAGTTGATTCAATAATTTTTTGAGTGAACAATATCTATCATGAGTATTATTAAGATAGTAATAACTTACTAATGTAATTGTTACCAAGCTACTTTCCCACAATGTTTCTCATTCATGACATCAATCTCCCTCATGATATTTTCTCCCCAATCAAGGACATGATACCTTGTAGCTGTGAATCAAAAAATAAATGAGTAAGGAGTCCATCATAGAATTGAAGTAAAAATATTAAATGAGAAAATTTTTAGAATTAAATCAAGTCAATCATAAATAAAATTAAATTAGATTACCATAAATAAAAGAAAATTAGACCCCTCATAAGCAAGTTCAAATCATCATTTCATAATGTTCATTTCACTATACATATATATATATATTATCAAAATACATATATATATATATATATATATATATATATATATTATCAAAATACATATAAATTCCATGTTCACATCAACATTTTAATAGTCTAGTTATTTATTTGTTGAAGCCAAATAGTCTTAGTGGTGGTATTTACAAATCCCTACTTATTACAAGATCAAGAGATGGGATATGAAATTCATTGTTAGAAATGGATTTGTAATCCTTACAATCAACAACCTAATAAAAACTTGTTTTCCCACTCAAATCTATTGTGCAACTTGTTGAATAGTGAATACTATATTTGTATTTTCCCTTAACATAGCGTAATATTCACTTGAGAACATTTTAGTGAATCTCATGTGGTTTTTGAATAAAATGAGGGACCATATCTATGACACAATATAGTGGAGCATTCCCATAGATATTAGAACAATTATGCTCAAGTTTGACATCAAAAATAAATGGCGTGGGAAATATTACAATCAAACATTCGAAAGTGAACCAAGATATTGAGATCATACTTGGGTTGAAAATACTTATCCTGAAGGTCCTCAATCCAAAGGAGGTAGTGCAAGAGACCCAAGTTAGTCATATCAAACATATCTTATAGAGATGACTTCACTATACCAGTGGTGGATACATAAATCCTTGTGATGATAAGATCATTGACATATAAAGATAAAATAAAATATGTATAATCCTACCATAGATGAACATAGATATGAGAAATATTGAGAGAACCCTACTAAAAGAAGGAAGAAATTCATCTTATCATACTAGGCCCAAGGATCTTGTTTTAGACCATTGAGATACTTTCCAAGTTTGCATACTAAAGAAGTATCTTAATATATGAACCCCTATTAATGCTCCAAAGTTATCCACTCTTGAAGATCCCCATGTAGAAATGAAGTTTTTACATCCATCTATTGTACTTCAAAATGATTGACAACAACCATAATTGTTAGGGTTAGAAGGTAGATATCTAATAGTTAAATGAATATTTGAACAATAAAATAGAGAAATAAAACACACAAAATTATAGCAAAAACAAGACAATAGATAAAATTTAATGTGGTTCACCTAATCTGGGCTACATCTACAAAACCACAGCCATCCAATGATTTTATTATCCAGTGCAAAACTTATTACAATCTTGAAAATAATCACCTTTTTCTACATACTGTAACCCCCATCCCAACCCCTTATAACAAGCTTTTTAGAAGCTTCCAGAATTAGGGTTTACAAAGTCATTTTTTTTTCTTTTTCGGTGACGACGCGAAAAAAATGGGATTTTTTTTTCTCAAGGGCTACCGCCCCCGAACCCCTGCTTGTGGGTTGGGTCGATCTTGGACCTTGGCGAGGATACATGCCAAGTGTACAGTATAGCGTGATCAGTCGCCACATACCAACAATAACAAGATTCAAACAAATGGAGTTCATTTTGGAAACTTGGGAAAATGTCTTAGTGTATTCAATGAGTAGAATTTTAGAGAAAAAATGTAACAAATATTTCTTTAGTTTATCAATTTGTTGTCATCCATAACATAGTTAAATAGATCCACTTGTAATGAGCTAGATTTCTTCCATTGGGAATTTGAACCAAGTAAGGATTTATATTCTTCCTCTACTAAGTCCCATCCAACAATACTAGATGCTTCACAAAAGTATTTCTTGTCTAAAATGGTGGATATGTATGCATGGTGAAGATATTGATGTTTTGATTGTGCTCTCACTATTGTAGAATGACCCCCAAGTAAGTGAAAAAATATTGGGGGCCAAAAAGGGGCTTAAGTGACCACTTTTTTTTTTCCTGAAATAAGAGAATACTGACCTTGGATGTGAAATTGAGGATAGTTACACTCAAAATTTTGAGATGCATAAAAAACAAGGATCGTTGTGCTCCGAGTCTACTTTCTAAAATACTATTTATTTTTGAAAATGGTTGAGATTAAGGGGTTCAAAAGAGGGGACCACAAAAATTGGTGTTATTTTTGTCAAAAAATATAACATAACAATTTTGTGGCTCCCTAAGCTCTTGAGTTAATTTTTTTTAGTATTTTTAAAATTGCTTCAGTGAGAAATTAGCTAATAGTATGTAGTTTATGCCTAATTTTTTTGATAATTTTTTCATGAATATTTGAGTTTTTATTAATTTTCAAAGTGGACACTTCCTAAAAGACATATTTTTGGCCATACTACCCCTATAAATTTTGAAAACTAATTGATTTTTTTTTTTTTTAATGTGTAGAATGGAGTCTAGTTTCTACAAATGTAATTTATTTGAAATTTCAATGAAGGTTAATTTATAGCAGAAAAAGCACCAAACATAGTTTTACCAAAATGAGCCTGAAACAAAAGAGAGTATGATCCAGGCTTAACATTTTCAAAATGCTGAAAAATTACATTGTTAGATAGCTAAGGAGAGCCTAACATTACCTAGGTTTTGATTTGTTTGACCTTGAAAAATGTGCAAACTTGATGATGAACATGAATGAAGTTATGCTAAAATTTTGTAGAATATACGAAAACAAGTTTTTGGATGTTGGGGAAGACCCTCAGTATCCAACATGGGTTGGAAATCCAAAACAAATCCAAAGCAAATCCAAGCCAAAGGCTTGGGGATTCCCAAAGCAAGACAAAACATGAGCACGTTATAACATGCTCATGTTATTTGAATGCATTGACAAAACGCGAGCGTGTTATAACACACCCGTGTTTTGGTCTACATTGAATTTATTTTTCTTCTCTTTCTTTTTTCTTTCTTCTTTTTATCTTTGAGAGAAACTATATACATGAAATAGAAATTTGTAACATATGGAAATTTACTTTCTTATACTTTAAGTTATATTTCATGCATATAGTTTTAGGATGTTTGAGAGTGGTTTCAGATCTCTAGAAGTTATAATGCAAATTATAGTTTTTGGAGGATCTCACAAATTTTAGACTTAGTCAAATTTAAGTAATTAGCATGTCAAATTTTATTAATCAGCAGTATTATTTTCTCTCTATGTCCACTCATTTTTTATCACTGCACTCTCTCTCTCTCTCTCTCTCCCTGTCCCCATCCCTTTTATTTGACTCTCTCTCTCTCTCTCTCTCTCTCTCTCCTTTCCTCCTAATTCTCTATCTCACTTCTCTCTGCATCCTCCCTTCTTCCCTCTCTGCACCTATCTCTATCTCCTCCCTCCTCCTCTCTACTCTCTATATCCCCTCTCCTCTGTACCCTGCCTCCTCCATCCCTCTCCTACCACTCTCTCTTCCTCTCTCCTCACCTCTCTCACCTCCCTGGCTCTCCCTCCATGCCTTCTCTCTCCTCTTCTTCCTATCTGCTCTCCCCATCTCCCCAATCCTGTCCACCTACCTGCATCCATCCTGCCCTACCACTCTCTCTCTACACCTCTCTATCTCACCTTTCTCTCCCTCCCTACATCTCCTTCCCTCCCTCCTTCCCTCTCTACTCTTCTCTATCTCTCCTCTCTCTCTACCTCTCTTTCCCTCTCTACTTATCTTTATCTCCTCTCTCCCTCTGTATACCTACCTATCCTTCCACCACTTTCTATTTCTCTCTATCTCACCTCTCTTTGCCTTACTACATCTCCATCCCTCTCTACCTATCTATATCTCCCCTCTCCTTCTCTACTTACCTCTCCATCCATCACAACCTACCACTCTCTCCCTCTCTCTATTACTTTCTATCTCACCTCCCACTCTCTCCATCCATACCACTCCCTCTCCTTCCCTCTCTACTCTCTATCTCCCTAATCCCTCTCTACCTAGCTCTCCATCCATCACTCCTTACCACTCTCTCTACACCTCTCTATCTCGATTCTCTCCCTTCCTCCCTCATTCCCTCTCTACTTCTCTCTCTATCTCTCCTTCCCTCTCTAATTATCTTTATCTCCCCTCACCCTCTCTCTCTCTCACTAGATGTCGCTCTCCCTACCTTTTCCCCTATCTACTCTCTATCTCTCCTCTCCCTCCCTCTACTTCTCTCTCTCCCTCCTCCCTCATCCTCTTTCTCTCTCACTCTCTCCTCTCTATCTCACCATTCTCTATTTCCCTCTTTGTAACTCTCTCCTTCTCTATATATCACCATTCTCTCTCTACTTATCTTTATCTCACCTATCCTTCTTTACCTCTCCCTTCCTCCCCTCTCTCATCCACCATCCCTCCTTCCCTCAATCTCTATCTCTCTCTACTTCTCTCTATCTCACCTATCCCTCTCTACCCACATATCCCTCCATCACTCCCTATCACACTCTCTCTATTGTTCTCTATCTCACCTCCCTCTCCCTCCCTCCATATGTCCTTCCTTATCTACTCTTTATCTCTCATGTATCTCTACCTCTCCTTCCCTCTCTACTTATCTTTATCTCCCTCTCTCTCTCTCTCTCTCTCCCCAGTCCCTCCTCCCCCTCTTTCTCTCTCTCCCCTATGAGGGGTTGAGAGGGATTGTAAGGTTTAGTGTTTAAGGTATACGGTTGAGGTTATAGGGTTAAGTGTATAGGGAATAGGGATTAGGGTTTAGGATATTAGGTATAAAGTCTAGGGTATAGGGTATAGGGATGAGGGTATAGGGTATAGGGTTTAAGGTATAGGGTTGAGGGTTGAGGGATAGTGTTCAGGGTTGAGGGTATAAGGTTAAGTGTATAGAGCATATGGATTAGGGTTAGGATATTGGGTATATGGTTGAGGGTATTGGGTTGAGGATATTAGGTTTAGGTTTGAGGGTTTAGGGTTTAGGATTTATGTATAAGTTTGAGGGTTGAGGTATAATGTTTAGGGTTGAGGGTATAAGGTTAAGTGTATAGGGTATATGGATTAGTGTTTAGGGTGTAGGGTATAAGGTATAGGGTTTTCCATTCAAGTATAGGGTTGAGGGTGTAGGGTTTAGGGTTTAAGGTATAGGGTTGAGGGATGGTGTTCAAGGTTGAGGGTATAGGGCTAAGTGTATAGGGTATAGGGATTAGGGTTTAGAATATTGGGTATAGGGTTGAGGGTATTGGGTTTAGGATTGAGGGTTTAGGGTTTAAGTATAGGGTTGAGGGATGATGTTCAGGGTTTAGGTTATAAGGTTGAGGGTATAGGGTATAGGGATTAGGGTTGAAGGTGTAGGGTTTAGGGTTTAAGGTATAGGGTTGAGGGTTGAGTTATAATGTATAGGGTATAGGGATTAGGGTTTAGGATATTGGGTATAGGGTTGAGGGTATTGGGTTTAGGGTTGAGGGTTGAGGGTTGAGGGTTTAGGGTTTAGGGTTCAAGGTTTAATGTAGGGTTTAGGGTTTAATTATAGGGTTAAGGGTTGATGGATAATGTTTAGAGTTTAGGGTATAAGCTTTAGGTATAGGGTATAAAGATGAGGGTTGAGTGTGTAGTGTTTAGGGTTTAAGGTATAGTATTGAGGCTTGAGGGATAGTGTTTAGGGTTTCAAGGGTATAAGGTTAAGTGCATAAGGTATAGGGATTAGGGTTTAGGATATTGGTTATAGGGCTGAGGGTACTAGGTTTAGGGATTAGGGTGTAGGATACAAGGTTGAATGTAGGGTTTATGGTTTAAGTATAGGGTATAATATTGAGGGTATATGTTATATGGGTGAGGGATGAGGGTTTAGGGTTGAGGGTTGAGGGATAGTGTTTAGGGTTGAGGGTATAGGGTTAAGTGTATAGGGTATAGGGATTAGGGTTTAGGATATTCGGTATAGGGTTGAGGGTATTGGGTTTAGGGTTGAGGGTTTAGGTTACAAGGTTGAATTTAGGGTTGATGGTTTAAGTGTAGGGTTGAGGGTTGAGGGTATAAGGTTATAGTGTATACAGTATAGGGATCAGGGATTAGGATATTGGGTATAGAATTTAGGGTGTAGCGTTTAGGGTATAAGGTTAATGATATAAGGTATAGGTTTGAGGTTTGAGTGATAGTGTTCAGGGTTGAGGGTATAGGGTTAAGTATATAGGGTATAGACATTATGGTTTAGGATACTGGGTATAGGGTATAGGAATTAGGGTTTAGGATATTTAGTACAGGGTTAAGGGTATTGGGTATAGGGTTGAGGGTATAAGTTTAAGTGTATTAGGTATAGGAATTAAAGAGGGAAATAGGGAGGGAGGGAGAGAGAGAGAGAGATAGGTGAGATAGAGAGAGGAGGGAGGGAGGAAGAGAGATCAGGGTTAAGTGTATAGGGTATAGGGATGAGGGTTGAGGGTGTAGGGTTTATGGTTTAAGATATAAGGTTATGTTTATAGGGTATAGGGATTAGAGTTTAGGATATTAGGTATAGGGTTGAGGGTATTGGGTTGAAGGTTTAAGGTTAATTTTATAGGGTATAGGGATTAGGGTTTGGGTGGGGGAAGAGAGAGAGAGAGAGAGAGAGAGAGAGAGAGAGTTCTCTAGTTAGAGTGGGAGGGAGAGCCCTGAGAGAGGGAGAGGGGGTGGGAGGGAGGGACCTTAGAGAGAGAGATAATTCTCTAGTAGAGAAAGATGGGGGTAGAGAGAGAGGGAGAGAGAGGGAAGGAGGGAGGGAGAGGTAGAGATAGAGAGAGATGAAGAGAAGTATATAGGGAATGCGTGATAGAGAGGGGGAGAAGGGAGGGAGAGAGAAGTGAGATATAGAGAATGAGAGAGGGAGAGAGAGAGAGGGGGGGAAGGAAGGTGGAGAAATTGAGAGAGAGAGGAGGGAGGGAGAGAGAGTGAGGTAGAGAGGAATATGTTAGATAGAGAGAGGTAGAGAGAGAATATGGGTGGGAGGAAGGAAGAGAGAGAGTGAGAGCTAGGGACAAAGAGAGAGGGGGAGAGATAGGGAGGGAGAGAGAGGTGAGATAGAGAGAAAGGTAATATAGAGAAAAGTAGAGAGGGAAGAGTAGAAAGAGAAGAAGGTGGAGAGATTGAGAGATAAAAGAGGGGTAGAGAGAAAGGTAGATAGGGATAGGTTAGAGAGTAGAGAGGGAAGGTGTGCAGGAGGAATGAAGAGAGATAGATATATAGGGATGAGGGTTGAGGGTGTA
>VDFB02153200.1:0-79449 GCA_007258455.2 Sequoia sempervirens | reverse complement strand
AAAAATTCCTCAAAGAAATGGGGTCTCACAGTGATGTACAACATTGACAAGGAAATGATGTACATCACTGTGAGATCCCATTTCTTTGAGGCATTTTTTATACAATGAGCACTAACCTCACTACCTTTTCACTGCATCAATGCATTAGCATTGACAAGGTAGTGCTTGTTGTATGAAAAAATGCCTCAAAGAAATGGGGTCTCATAGTGATACACATCACCGTGAGACCCCATTTCTTTGAGGCATTTTTCATACAACGAACACTACATCACCATGAGACCCCATTTCTTTGAAGTATTTTTTCATACAATGAGTACTACCTTATCAATGCTTTGAAATGTGGTAGTATTGACAAGGAAGTGCTCATTGTATGAAAAAATTCCTCAAAGAAATGGGGCCTCACGATGTGACACCATGAGACCCCATTTCTTTGAAGAATTTTTTCATACAATGAGCGCTTCCTTGTCAATGCTACTGCATTAATGCATTAACAAGGTAGTGCTCATTGTATGAAAAAAATCCTCAAAGAAATGGGGTCTCACGGTGATGTACACCCCATTTCTTTGAGGCATTTTTTCATATAATGAGCACTACCTTGTCAATGCGTCAATGTGGTAGCATTAACAAGGTAGTGGTCGTTGTATGTGTAGACACATAAAATGTACTGATTAATATTGCACATCTGATCTCGACCACTAACACCATTTCATCCTAAATCATCCGCTTGGTGCATTTTAATTGAATACCTTTATTTGTTGATTAAAATTCATCAATGTTCCTCTCTTAATTAAATAAATCATTTATCGATTAAGTCATTCTTTGTGTTGATTTAAATCAATGGGTATGATCTAATTGTCTATATTTAATTAAATAATTCATTTTATTTGATTAAATCTCTAAAGAATCTATCCATTAAATTAAATAAATTAAAACCTTATTTAGTTTAATCTACTTCATCTCCTTGGTTAAATAAATATGAAAATATTTATTTAATTAATCTTGATCATATTCTTCTCATATTTGATTTAAATCAATCCATAAATCTAAATCAATATGTCACATCATTTTGATCTCTCATTAAATTAATTAACCTTGATTAATTTAATCTTAATCCATGTCCCATCCTCTAGCTTTTGCCACTTGCACATGAAAATATATTTAATTCATTTATTAAATCTCTATTTTCTCTCAACATGGCATAATAAAGGAATATTCCTCAAATTTGAATTCAAAATCCAAGTGGACTTTGTCCTTCCAACAAGGAATTTATTTCATCTTACAAGTCCTTTTGCATTGATCCAAGTGGCCATTACTCCATTTGACTCTCCCACCTTGTCATTTCACCATTTTCAAATTCCAAATATATGCATTTATTGACACATTCTTCAAAATTTGCACATCCTTCATCCATTCACATGTTGACAAGTGGCATCTTGCCATTTGTTGATTCTTAGTCCCACATTGCTTCATTTTGGGAATTTCTCCATCTTACGATTCTATAAATAAGAGGTCTCATTCCTCATTTGATTATCCACAACTTGAGTAAACTTACTATACTCAAATTCATAACAATTTTCATCCAATTTCATCCAATCTTAGCTAGGTTATGCAAATTTTTATCTTGGAGCACATTTGAGGTCTTCATCAAGTGGATCACTCTTCATCATCAATCATCTTCATCACATCATTGGGGTTGGGAAAGGGCCAATTTTCACATCAAATTGGCACCAACTCCCTCAAGAGATTAAGAGTTTTCTTTGTTTTAGAATAGGATTTGATATCTTTGTTTTAAGTTTGTTGTGTTCTTCATTTCATTCCTTTTCTTTTGCATTCAAATGGATTTCTTGAGGAATCATGGTTCTAACCTTGCATTTGATCTAATTTATAGATTGTTTGTTGTGTTTGTGCAGGTTGGGAAACTTGGTTCACATTTTGGCGCTAGAAGGAGGGCTAACCATAAGAGAAAATCATGTTTTTTGAGAAAATTTTGTGCCTTTTTGTGTTTTTGTGTGTTTATAGAAAAACTCCACTACTGGAAGCTCAGCGTCGTTGTTTAGCACCGTTGAGAACTTAGCATCGCCATATCGCACCGCTGTAAATTTCAAACTGCGATGCTCCATACTTCCCGCCCAGAATTCAAATTTTCAAACAGCACCACAGAATCTTTCTGGCTCACTGGAATCTTTTCAAAATCCAAACTGCACTGCTGACCAGAATAGCGACGCCTTCATGCTCACTGGTTTTGCTACAGAGCGACGTTGGCTGGTAAGTGGCGCTATACAGTACCGCTGGTGTTTTCAAACTCTGACGCCTTCCTGGAATGCACCACTGGAGGGAAGTAGAAAGTGAAAATTTATTTATAACACGTGCCTTTTATCAAATTCTAATTATTTGGTCTGTTTGTTGCTTTCTGGGCCTCTATTTTTGTAGAGCCTAACTGATTTTCTTGTAGGTTGGATTGATCAAAGGTGAAGATGAAAAGAAGCATGATGACCTCATTTCATGATACCAAGTGTTTTTAAACACTCTAGTGTTTGTTCAACACTCTTAGAGGATTCACTATTCTTCTTAAGGAAAAATTTGCTATCTTTCATGCTTAGGACTTACTAGTTTCATTTTGGGCTCTAAAAATAACTCTTTGAATTGTTGTTACAAAAGGAGCTTAAAATGAACTTTAGGACACAAACTCACTAGATTTTGTTTGGGGCTAATAATTGAACAAGGAAAATTCTCACTTCATTTGGTGCTATAAAAAGGAGTCATTATTGCTTTGTTGGATTAAAAAGAACATGTGCTACTTTGTTTTCATGATCGCTTACTCAAACTAACACCATTGAAAAGACGTATGCGATTCTCTCGCACCTCACAATGATCTTGAGAATCAAAAGGCTTTTTGGTGGTCTTAGGTTGGGATAAGTAATTTCCTCCACACTTCATTTTGGAACTAAAATTGACCAAAATATCTTGCGAGTGTGAGCCAAACCTATCGCGTGTATTTTCTCTTTGTTTCTCAACAAAGATTGATCAAGTTACAGATATGTTTGCTCGCTATTATCTTAGAGGGCCTGCCTTGGGGAAAAAGTACTCACCCAAGGGAATGACTCAACCAGTAACACTCTAAAACCAAGAGTATTTCCAATCGGGATATAAAAGTGGGTACTAGAACAAAGGCTAGTATCACGCAGTTGGCTCCAATGAGAAGGCCAGAAATGGTCTCTCGCCATGTTGGGTCAACTCCTACGAATGGAAAGTCTGAATTAAAACCCTTATTATAGAAAGGTAAAAATCCCTATCTATTTGTTGGTGCAAGAACGGTCATTTTGAAGCCACCCCACACTTTTACAATTTTTAGTAGAAATGGAAAGTATGCCATGGGAGTTTCATGGGTACTAATGCTTGGCTACCCTAAGAAGTGAGTGCAATGGAGGGGAACTAGTGTGGTCAAGCATCTAACCATTCACTAAAAATAAGCATAGCTAGACTTCTCCAAGTGCGGACTCAACAAATATAGTCTTCCATATCCATAGGATTGTGCTTGTTCTTGGTTGCAAAACACTTTGCTTGTTTGAAAACATTTGGAAACAAACATTTAACATTGTCATCAAAACTCCAAACCCTTTAGGAAGCAAATACAATTGACCAAATTCATGTGTTATTGCTTACCCTTGGGATTTTATCCCTAGAGGTTTCTAAACACTTGGATTATATCTCAATTTGCTTACTAAAGTTAACAATAGGTAACCCTTGCCTCGATTTCATCAAAATTCCACATAACATACTTTGTGGAATGAGAATAAGTTAAGACATTGGACATCTAGTTTGAATACCAAAGAGTGTGTTTGTGGTAAAACAAAATCACTAAGCAAAGATAACAAAATTGGCTCTCACACAGGTGTTGGTTCCTCATCATTTCCAAGAAAGTCAAAATCCCAAAACAAAATTCCTTGAAGCAAAAGTTCAAAATTTAGAAGTCACACTCGAAAGGTCATCAAGAAATACATTAGGAAGTGCAATCAAAAGCAACATATCAAAATAAGCAAAAAAATCACAAGGTTCTATAGACTCATTCCTTTGAACAATCTTGAAATGTGTGCTCAGTTTGAACCACTTCTTGGTTAAAAAGGTCCTTAGAAGTAATTCATTTTCTTGAAAACCGAGGTCTAGTAAACAAGTGTCTTTTTACGTACATCCTAGGATCAAAATCAAACCTTTTCATCCATCCTTGAACATCAAACCAAAATCACCTCACCATCATCTTTTGAAAAATCTTGAAATTATCCTCCATGCTAGGCTTTTTGGCAAAAATCAAAATCATCAAAACCTTGAAGAAAAATCCTTGAAATATTTTCATCTTTGGCTAAGTATGTGTAGATGCATCCTTTTTCATATGCTTAGTCAAATTATTAAACCATCTTGTTTAGCTAGGTATATGTATATGCATCCTTCTTCATATGATTGGTTAACTTATCATCTTGTTTCAATAGGTGTGAGTAGATGCATCCTTCTCCCTACACATATTCAAGTTATCATCCTTTGAGAAAATCTACCCCTTAGATAATCATCCAACATCTTAGGGTCTATTTGGTCATAAATCCAAAAGCAAAGCAAACCCAAAATCAAATCAAAGTCAATTCAAAATTCAAAAACAAATCCAAAAGTCCTAAAAAGTCTAGCATCCCCTCAAGATTTCTCAAAAGTTCAAACATCCACATCATCCATCTTTTACATCATCCCCATCATATCACCTTTGATCCTTGAAAAACATCCTAAATTTTCTCCTTTTTGTGCCTAAGATTAGATCAATCCAAAGAATTAGAGATTCATCTCCCATAATTCTTGAAAATTGATCCCTATTTTATGGTACAAACTAGATCTCAACACAAGAGGAACATTGAATCCAACAAAGAAACATCCACTACAAGTGACCTAAGTCAAAAAAAAAATTGAAACAAATCCCGTTGAATCAAGTAATCCTCTAAGAAACTTTCCTTCATCATCACAAAACCCTCAAGAGGAAGTAGAGGATCTTACCAATAATCCCTTTGGAATTTCACACGAGGAAATCACCGAAATGATTCAAAATCCGAAGAACAATAAGATTATCAATACCATGATGAGACTCAACCCTTCTCTATACATGCTCAAATTAGCAAAACAAGGGGCTAAACTACCTTCTAATTTTGATTTGAGCTCTATAGTGGAACCATCCTTAGAGGTCATGCCTCCAATTTCATCCACGCTCCCCATCTCATCTACACCCTCATCCCAAAGTATCACACAAAACATCCTAAAAATCACATCATCCATTGTTCCAACTCAACCAAGTGTTAACAAGGGAAGTGTGTTTCTCAATGCCTTACAAACACACCCCCTTGTCAATAATCAAGACTTGGATGCAAACACCATCTTGGGGAAAACCGTACCCCAAAATCCATTACATACATATGTCCCCCTCACTTTCCATGATCCCAATGATCCATCATCATCATCCTTTCGTGCAACACCCCAAACCTCTCTCCCCATAACCTCGCAAGGAGAGGGTGACATGTTCAGACCAGGGGGCATTTTCGACACTACACCATTTCCTCAAGAGATCACATCCCTCACATTTTCACCACTTCCACCATTGCCATCATCATCCACACCACTTCTTTGCTTAGGGATTCCCCCTTTACCAAATATCAATCAAAATCAAACCAGCATCCCAAACATCAATCAAAGCATCACGCCACACTCTCAAAACTTGTCATTGACATTGCAACAATAGATGGAAACTACCCCAATAACACATACCACCACCATCACATCATCAACCACCCCCCTAACATCTCAAAACATGGTCTCACAAGGACCAACCACATCGATCGTACCATCTACCAATCAAACCCCAATCATCAACACGATGGTGCCCCTGATCACCATAACAAGTACCATTCCAAATCCACCTCCACCACCACTGCCACCAAACTCGAGCACATCAATTCAATACAGTATTACATTGCAAGCCACTCAGCAAGCTACTTATCAAAAGGAACTCCTGTGAGTACAAAAACAAGCCATGCAACTAGCTGCTCAACAAGCCACGCAACTAGCTACCCAGCAAGCCGCTCAAGCTGCTCAAGCTGCCCAAGCCCAAATCTTATTGCAACAAAAACAATAACAAGCTGCACAAGCTTAGGCTCAAGCGCATGCTCAAGCTCAAGCCCAATATCAAGTGCAACAAGCACAAGCACAAGCACAGTATCTTGCACAACAACAAGCAGCGCAACATCAAGCACATCAACAAGTACTAAAACAATATCAAGAACAGCAAGAAGTAGCCCAATTAGCAGCTCAACAACAAGCATTGTTGGCACAATAACAATAGCAGACTCAACAATAGGCAATCCTAGAACAGAAGCAACAAGACCAACAACAAGCATTATTGATACAACAGCAAGTACAAGCATACGTGGCTCAACAGAATGTGCAAATACCACCAATCAACACATCAACCAATCCACCCATCCCATCAACAAGCGAACCACCTTAGAACACTTTCATCCCACCCCCTAATCCGCAAAATGATGTCACAGCAGAAATCAAATTACTCTCACAACAAGTGCTTGAAATTCAATCAGGGCGAACCATGAAAACATCTAGCAACTTGTGTCCTTATCCGTTTGACAGGAGCCTTGTGATGAAACCATTCCCAAAGGGATTTGAGATCCCCAAGTTTGACAAGTACCGTGGGCTGAGAAACCCTGAAGATCACATCAGGGAATTCTTGGTTCATTGCATGGAAGTTGTGTATGACGATACTTATCTAATGCAGCTATTTCCCAGGAGTTTAGTTGGCCACGCCATGGAATGGTTCTTTCACCTACCTACAAGCATCAAGACATTCCAAGAAATCATAGACACGTTCATCAAAAACTACGCATGCAATATCACCATGGATGCCAGTCTAGAGGAACTCTTAGCTATGAAACAAGTGAAGAATGAATCATTTGCTTCATTTCTACAACGATGGTGATCCAAGGCCAATCAAAGCAAATGGATCATGCCCGAGGAACAAAAAGTGTGCACTATCATATCCAACCTTGACAGCCTCTTAGCTTTCCACTTCAAAGTCCAATGGATCAACACGTACGATTATTTGATTTACAAGGTGCTCAGCATTGAATGAGCCCTTATGACACAACCTGGAGGATCAACTTCATATCCCTAACAACAGAACAATCACCCATCTACAAGCTATAATGACAAACCTCGCACATGGGAAAGAAACAAAAAATGTTACCAACGATGGTGTCGTTGATGCCAAAGTTGTCATCAATGCCCCTCAAAAAAACACACCTGCACCACAACAACTCCAAAACCATCATCAAAACAACCATCTAGCGAACACAACAACACAGCAACCAAACAATCAAGCAATCAATAACGTCAACGATCAAAGGGGACCACCCCAACAGAACAAGAATTCACCAAGCGGAAGTACACCGCCCTTGGGGAACCACTCGAAGTCATCATGAAGAAACTGATAAATGAAAACCTCATCAAGGCTCCCACCTATGAGAACTACCAAGAACCAGATGTGAAACCTCCTTGGTACAACAAAAATCAGCTCTACGACTTCCACAAAATCAAAGGGCACACCACTAATAGTTGCATGAGGTTAAAAAACCTAGTCCAAGACCTCATTGATCAAAGAATCATAAATTTGGAACAACCAACAAGGAATCAGAATCTCAAAATATACACAAATCCAATGCCTAACCATAACAAAGGGAACAATAAAATTGATAAGCGGAAAGGCACCTTCAAGAACATGAATCATGTGTACAACCATGTCATCGCATCCTTGGATGACTACTGCGCTACCATCACCATCAAAGGAGCCCATGTCAATTGTGGAGTCACCACAAGAGGCGGAAAAATTACCATCGCAGGATCATCCCATCCAAATAGAGTACTTACACCCAACCCCAAATCTGTTGCCAATGGTTACAATGTCCTTGATCAGCTAAAAAGAATCCCAACACAAATCTCCATCATGGAGTTATTAAAAATCTCATCCGCCCACAAGAAAATCCTTGAGGAAGCATTGGCTTCATCCACTATCCCTGCAAATCTTGATGCGAAACAATTCCAAGCTATGGTCGGAAACATCATTACCTTGAATCTCCTTACATTCTCTAACCAAGATTTTCCTGCTCAACCATCTCATAACCATGCACTCCATTTAGAGGTCCTAGTGTAAAAAAATAAAGTCAAACGAGTATTGGTGGATAGAGGTGCAGGCTTGAATATTTGTTCCCTCAAGCTCATTAAAAATCTAAAAATCTCAGAGGATTCCATCGACAAAGGTAAATGTATTACAATCAAAGCATATGATGATCAAGAAAGAGTGTCCCAAGTCATAATCCAAATCCCTAGATTCAAGTAGGGCTAGCTATCATGGAAACCACCTGTCAGGTCCTAGATCTCAACTTGCCTTATAACATTCTCCTACGACGTCCATGGATCTATGTGATGCAAGCAATAGCATCAACCTTCCATCAATGTGTCAAATTCACATATGAAGGACAAGAGGTCCCCATCCATGGAGATCCTGAACCATTCTCCTACTACAAGAACCTTGAGGCAAAATACTACAAAATACCTCAAGTACCTAAAAATGATGAAGGCCCATCAACATTATACATTGATCTAGCCACTCTCACCTCCACTTATGCAACAGAGACACCCACCATCTCTAATATCAAATTCATCATCCAGGACAACGATTGCGGAAACTATATGATTCCCAAAAATGCCTTTGTGGTAGGAGAGTTACCACAATATCCTAGTTCACAAGGACGTATGCAATCAAATCAAGCCTCTACTTCCCAAACATCCCCTGAATATCCCAACTTCACAATTTGGGGGGATCTCAACTGAGAATTCATAGAGGAGGACCCATCTCATCTCCTATACCAAGATAATAGGCCAACAGCTAATCTACCAATGGATGACAGAAGTAAAGGTTTGCAAATGATGCTCGCAATGGGTTATGACAGAAATCAGAAACTGGGGAAAAATGACAATGGGCTTATAATACCCCTCATTCCTGAGACGCGAATGAGAAATATTGGCCTTGGATGTACGGGCCTCCAAGTATTACCATATGTGGACGAGGTCCCCTAGTTAAAGTAGTTAAGACTCCCCGTGAACTAACACCAGCTAAACTTTACTTACATGTATCCACTAGCCGGATCATAGATAATTTCACTTTTGATATAACTGACATTTGTAGTAGCAGTGATGATGGGGATCCTGTAACCAACGTACCCATGCTCTTTGAGGATACTACCCCTCTCATGATTAGCACCCTATCTTATGAATCTAAAAACCATAACCATGAAATTCGTCTAGTCTACCCACAACTCATCGATCATGACCAACGAGGACCACCAATTCTTGACACATTCGAAAATGATGAGGCACTCTCAGAATTCATGTGATTGTGGGATAATATTTTGTGTGGGGATCACAAAGCAAGATTCATCATTGAGATAGATACACAGGCCTATTATGGGACAACGATTGAATCCCTCAGTCACAAAAGTGAGAAATTAAGAATAATATCTAGGTCCTTGAGTGAAAACCACACTATGGCACTCTCTGACCCGAAAAAAGTAAAAAGAAAGGATGCATCCAACAGTGAAAACCTCTCTAAGGCACCTGAGGATGGGGGATTCAATCTTTCTTTTAGAGCTTTCCATCAGGAAAAATCAATAGTCCTAGCTGAAAAATGTAATCCAGTCAATCTAGGAATAGAGAAAACACCACACATCACATTTTATGTGGAGTCATTACTATCAGAGGAACAAGAGCTCCTAGCATCCTTCTTGAGAGAAAGACAAGTTAATTTTGCATGGAGCTATGCAGACATTCCTGGGCTTGACCCAAAGATTGTAGTTCATCATCTAGCCATGTACCCTGAAGCAAAGTTTGTATGACAAAAACTCAGGAAAATGCACCCTCAAATCGCCCTAGTAGTCAAAATCAAATTAAAGAAGCTACTTGACATAGGATTCATACGACCAATAGACTATCCAAAATGGGTGTCAAACCTGGTTGCTATCTCAAAACCCGATGGGGGCATCAAAATCTGCATAGATTTCAGGGACTTAAACAAATCATGTCCAAAAGATGATTTCCAGTTGCCCAACATTGACATGATTGTAGACATGATGGCGGAACACGAAATGCTTTCCCTGATGGACGGTTTCTCATGATACAACCAGATAATAATTGTTAAAGAAGACCAACACAAAATAGCATTCACTTGTCCACGGGGGACTTACTGTTGGAATTTGATGTCATTCAGCTTGAAGAATGCAGGAGCAACATAAAAAAGAGCCATGACCTTAATCTTCCATGACATGATCCATAAAAATGTCAAAGATTATGTCGATGACATACTAGCCAAATCTAGAAAGAGGAAGGATCATATAGCTACCTTGAGTACTATTTTTGACAATCTGGAGGAATACAAGGTCCGATTAAATCCAAAGAAGTGTGTCTTCGACGTACAATCAGGAAAGTTGCTTGGATACATAATGTCAATGAGAGGTATTGAGGTAGACCCTGCTAAGGTAAAAGAAATCCTTGAGATAGAGGCACCCAAAACATTGAAACAATTGAGAGGTCTCCAGGGCAAGCTTCAGTCCATTTGAAGGTTCATAGCACAGTTGGTAGATAAACAGAATCCATACTCTCACCTACTTCACAAGGGAGTAGCATACAAGTGGGATAACAAGTGTGAAGAATCCTTCAATAATATCAAAGAATATTTTCTTACACCACCAGTCCTCATACCACCGATCCCAAGAAAGTTATTAATCCTCTATGTGTCAGCAACAGCAGTAGCCCTCGGTGCTCTTCTAGCTCAACATGATGAAAATGGGACAGAAAGGGTCATCTATTACATTAGTTGCACAATGGTTGGGCATGAGTTAAACTACTAATTTATTGAGAAATCATGTCTAGCAGTAGTGTTTACGTCATAGAAATTCAGACATTACATGTTGGCACACAAAATAAAACTCGTCACCAAAATCAACCCTCTCAAGTACTTACTGTCAAAGGCAATGCTCACAAGAAGGATGGATAAATGGGTCATGATATTATCAAAGTATGACATTGAATATGTGGAGAAAAAAGCAATTAAAGGCGAATTCATCGTAGATTAGCTTACAGAAGCACCAATCTATTCATAGAATCCTCTCATCTTAGAATTTCCAGACGAATCCATCTTCAATCTCAACATATTTGACCACTGGAAACTTTACTTTGATGGCTCATACACACAACATAGATCAGGTGCTAGGGTATTTTTCATCAACCCACAGGGGGACTGCATACATAGATCATATAAATTTGCATTCACCTACACCAACAACATTGCAGAATACGAGGCGTTAACCATAGGCCTCAGAATAGCAGTGCAATGGCACATCATGGCCCTCAAAGTATACGGAGACTCCTAGTTGTTAATAAATCAGGTGAATGATGAATACCAGACTAAGGATGATAAGCTCACTCCATACAAGAAACTGGTGGAGACCCTCAAAGAATCCTTCATCGAGATCACATTTGAGCAAATTCCTAGAGAAAACAACAAAGCTGCAGACACCATGGCAACAATTGGATCCTTACTAGAAATCTCTCGCAACATCCTAAAACATGAATTCTTGGTAGAGCAACTTCTTGTGCCTGCATTCGAGGTACCAAAGTCAGAATTTTTGTGCTAAATCATTGGTCTTGGAGATCCCTCGTACCATGATATTTATACATACCTACAAATAGGTATCTTACCTGTTGACTTACCCTCAAGCTTAAAAAGAACTTTTGTTAAAAAATCCTCTAGGTTTATCATCCTAGGAAATACCTTATACCGTAGAAGCAAAGAGGGAACCTTAATATGTTGTTTAAACGTTGAGGAAGCCTTGACTGCTTTAACTGAAGTGCATAACGGGATTTGTGGTTCGCACTTGAGTGGAATGACCTTGGCCAAGAAACTGCTGAGGATGGGATATTTTTGGCCCACTATGGAGAAAGAGGCACACGACTACGTCAGAAGATGTCTACAATGTCAACATGGGGACCTCATTCATGCTCCAATTCAAGAGCTCCATCCTATTGTTACACCATGGCCCTTCTCACAGTGGGTGCTCAATCTCATCGGAAAAATCACTCCCACTTCATCTAATGGTCATAAGTTCATCATAACCGCCATTGAGTACTTTACCAAGTGGGTCAAAGCCATACCAATGACCTACATAACGGGGAAGCAGATATCAAAGTTCATCCTAAACTATCTCATATGTTGATATGGTGTTCCCCAAGCTATTATCTCTGATAATGGGACACCATTCAAAAATCAGGATGTCCATGACCTTTGCGAAAAATTCAAAATCCAACATCGCTTCTCCACCCCATATTATCCCCAAGGCAATGGAAAAGTAGAAGCCACCAATAAAACCATCCTAAAAATCCTTAAGAAAATAGTCAATGATGTGGGTCATGACTAGAATTTGCAACTAAATCCCACCCTTTAGGCCTATCGAACTAGCATCCGCACACCCACTAGCACCACCCCATTCTCCCTGGTCTACGAATCAGAAGCCATACTGCCCATTGAGATCGAGCTCTTGTCACTAAGAATATCACTGCAAAACCTCATCACAGATGAAGAATACCAAGTATCAAGACTGAATGAGCTAGAGCTACTGGATGAGCAACGTATAGATGCTTTAAATCATTTGCAAGTCTATCAGAATAGACTCAAGAGGAGCTATAACAAGAAAATAAAAAGTAGGACTTTCCAAGTTGGAGAACTGGTACTAAAGGAGAATCAGAAGAACATCCCAAATCCAAACAGCAAAGGAAAATTTGAACCCAATTGGTTGGGACCATTTGTTATCACAGCAAGCTATAAGTCAGGGGCATATTAGTTATCAACACCCGAAGGGGAACCTCTGCAAGAGCCCATGAATAGCTCCCATCTCAAAAAGTTTTATGCCTAATCTTTCAAGGTATAGAACCAAAAAATCCAAAAACTCAGAAAATGTCCTAAAAAATGGTTACCTTAGCAAAAACCTGGCAAACAGGCATCTTGGTGACAACAAAAAAAAATCAAAAAGCAAAAAATCCAAAAAAATCAGAAAAAGGATTAAAAAATAGTAAAGAAAAAAATCGTCCTCTAGTGAAAACCACTTTGATGGAACTTTGGGAAAATACCTTGGTGAAAACCTGGCAAACAGGTGCCTTGTGTAAATAAGCACTTTCTATCCACCAGGATCTTTACGGCTTTTTTTGCATCATCCATCCATTATGTTTCCATCATCCATCTCATTCAAATCTCCATCCATCACCCATCCATTTGACATTTGTATATTGCTTGGTCCTATGTTCATATCATGATCCCTCCAAGTACTATGCGGCCTATTCTCAAGGTCAGTTTGTCATGTCTTTATCGGAGTAGTCTATTGCATCACATTGGGGGCATGTTCTCATCGGATCGGATTCATGTATATTCTTCAAGTCCTAAAATCAAAAAATCCAAAAACATCCAAATCATATCAAAATCCAAAAATAGGTCAAAAATTCAAAAAGTCAAAAAATAGAGTTGTCTTGTCGAACTACGGGACTTTGAGCCTTGAACGTAGGAAATTTTGATCTTTGATCATCCCCTGAGACACTTAGGTCAGTTCTTTAGGAGTGTGTCATAATAAACTGACATTTCATCATGTATATCTTCATCTGTAAATTGGTCAAGTCATCATTCGAACTACATGGTCTTTGTGTGTATAACGTAGGAAAGGTTAATCTGTTGATCAACCCCCAAGGCCCCTAGGATAGTTCTTTAGATTAGTCTCTTGGTCAAAATCTCGGAAAACCCCAAAACATTTGAAAAATCAAAAATCAAAACATTTGAAAAATCTCAAAAAATACCAAAAATAGCCTCAAAAACATTTCAAAACATCAAAAACATTCAAATATTTGAAAAAATCCATCCATCCCATTTTTCTTTCACCCACAATAAACATCACTCATAATAAATGATCGTCATCCCCAACCTTTGGTAAAACAGTCAGAAACAAGTCTAGCAGATTAAAAGTGAAAACTCAAAACGTCAAAATCTCAAAGTCTAGATTAGTGCATAAGAAAGTTGGTCAACTCTTTGTGTCAATAGCCTATCATCCAATCAGTCCCATATCAAATCATCTAATATTGTCATGTCCTAGGATGCATCCTTCCTACAATGGACATCAACATCAGACATCACCATAGTTTAGTCTTGGCTAGCAGTATTGAAGAACATCAGCTTGTTTGTTTATTGTATCTTTGTCTTTTGATTTATCTTATTATGCTCATTCCAAGGACCTCTCAATGATGTCCCCAACTAAGGGATTTAGAGAGATAGGAATGGGGCAACGATCATTATCTTTTTATCTTTTGTGCTTGTTGGACTTTCTTGTAATATAACTTGGCACATACTTACTTTATTTAGGTATGTACGGAGGGTGTTCTAGATATCTTGTTGACCACATAGGAAGGCTTACCTTCCTATGTTTTGGTTTGAGATGTGTGAAATACCTAAAGTGCATCCTAGTAAGGTTTTTGTATGTTAGGTGTGAACAAGGATACTCCTATCTGATTGTCGAGTCAAATTCCATCACACTAGATACAATGTCATCCTAGTTCTTAATACCTTGATGCATCGTATTTATGTGTGTTATCAAACATAAGATAATTGGCCCTTTGAAAATCCAAACTCCACGGCAGATATTCATTATCATCATCATCTTGTGTCTTGTTGGAAACTCGTCTTTCTTCCATTTCTTCTTGCTTTTTACGCTAACAAGGTATTATGACAGTCAATCATTTATCACTAAGAATGCATTCATCTTGCATCCACAAATCGTCAGCACAATGCATATCATATAGAAAAAATTGATCATCTCATATGCATACAATATAGATTTGTTATTCTAAGCATCTCATAATCATAGCATTACATACACATTTGCATATAACCATCTCTTACGTAATTACAGAAAACATAAATAATTCATCACATCATCCATAGCATAATCATATTACCACCATCGCATCACATAAATAGGTTAGGCATTTGTATCCATTGGCATAAAGCATACATCATCATAAAAATATCATCCATCATCCATCCATATCATACAGAACATCTCATAAATCACCACATTGCAATAATTTTGCATAAACATTTCATAAATCATCCCATATCATTATAAGCATCCAGTGCATAATTAAACAAAGCATAACAGGTACATAAGCATTATAAACAACCCATTTCATTAAATTCATACATTCATCCATAATCATATAAAATATCTCATAAAATCACTCTTTATACCATCACATATACATCATAAGGTCATTACTCATATATCATTTTGCATATACATCATAAATTATCATCTCCATACCATTTTGCATAACATTTCATTATATAACATCATCATAAGTGCATATCATACATGACATATCACATACATTCATCATTGAATAGCCACATATCATGATCATTGCATTCGCATTTTCATCATCATCATAACAGAAAAGGATATCGAAAAAGAAATCATTTCATAGCATAAATCATCATATAGACTACACCATCATAAAAGCATACATAAAAGGTACTAAAAGAGAAATGCACCATAATAAACATTTATTTCACATATCACAAATACATATCATATATCATCATTGGAGGCATAATATAGATCTGTTAGTCGCATATCCATCACATAATGCCATAACATTATTGCATCACATATAGAAATAGAACCATCCATAAATGCATAGTAAAAATGGTACACGACACATCACATCAACATCATCATCTCATATATATCATCAAGTAATTTTTATAGTACAAAATAATAATCAGATCACTGTACATGTGTATGTCAATAAGTACAATGGCCTATCGGGCTATCAAAAACAAGCCCATAAGGCACAAAAGAATAATATCTCGATCAAAAAGGAGGTCTAACCCTCCTGCCTACTACCCTCGCCTCTGTCACCGTGACCCTCTGTCGGTTTATGGCTGGTCCGTTGTGAATAATCTAAGGCCCAGATCGCTCTAGGTACAACCTGATGATAAAGCAACCGATAGTAATCTACCTCCCAGATGGCCTCCCTGTATGAACGAAGAGACATTATGTTGTGAGAGGAGGAAACTGCCATAATCTCTAGCTATTATTTGTGGCCCATCTCTGCGGCCACCTGTAGCTTTGTGGCCTACCTCTATAAAATTGCTTGATCTCTCTCTGCACGGGCCTGGACCTGGGCCTGCAACTATAATATCAACCTGTCCCTTGGATCTGGATGACCCGGTAGTTGTACTGGTGGAGGCTACATGTGAGGCTGGCCCTCACCTCCATCTCATGGTGGTGTGACAATCTGATCCTAGTGCCTGTCATGTCCACCCATCGGCCTCTAATCCTAGTCCTAAAAATGTACATCGGCAGGAGGCTAATCCATCTAAACCTGTCAAGGCTGGTCCTGTACCACCTGACCTACTAGAGGACCACCACCTCCTCGTCCTCGACCTGCCCCCTCCCCCTGGATCTCCTTTGAATGGAGGGTACACCTGGAACTGTCAAACGTAGAGGTGGTCGGAACCAATCTCTGTACACCTGAGTCACTCCTAGATCTGTGGCCCACTGATCATACACCCATGGTCGGGCCACCAACTGCTTGAAATTGTCCACTGCCTCAGAGGCAGGAATGTATCTCCCCCAGGTACCCTATGATACTGTACAAGCAAAAATGGCCACATAATCATCATTTGGCATGTCCTAAACCTTGCCAAGCTGGCGTTGAACTCATCCTGGAAAATACCTCTTGATCATAGTGTGCTCCTACCCCTGCATGAATCGGTCTTGGCGAGCAAAGAACAGTTGTTGTACATCATCAACCCATCCAAGCCGACCAAGGTATGGGTGCCATGTGAACACTATCATCTCATCAATCACCCTCCTCCAGTGAGGGATTCCGTGCTCACCTGTGTGTGTGAAGGAAACACCGCCCCTGTAATGCCAAACCACTGGATCATCGGGCCTGACCGGCACTGCAACAATATTTGGTCGAAGAACGAAGATATCCCATGCCCACACATGAAGGAGCATGACACCTGCACCAAGTTCACTGCCATCCAAATATGCATACTCATGTAAATTCCTGTAAAGGGAGTCAAGAAGAATGGGACCTCATGCAAAACGGATTGGCCTGTCATGAACCATCCACTCCCAGCAAAGCCCCCAACTAGGACTAAAGTACCAGCCTCATCAATCTGGAGTGACAAGACCTGAGATAATGGCAGCAATCACTAGATGGAAGGGTGTCGTGATCGTCCTGTGGCGCTCTAGCTCGATCTGACCCTCACAATATATTGTGTCCTTTGTAGCCAGGACTGCATGGCAAGCATCCCATCTGACATCCATATTATGAATAACTTTCCCACCATGTATCGGCAATCTAAGGATGTGCCACACATCCTCCAAGGTAATGGTGGCCTCGCCAGTGGGAAGATGAAAGAACGACGTCTCACTATTGACAAGTGGCATCTTGCCATTTGTTGATTCTTAGTCCCACATTGCTTCATTTTGGGAATTTCTCCATCTTACCATTCTATAAATAAGAGGTCTCATTCCTCATTTGATTATCCACAACTTGAGTAAACTTACTATACTCAAATTCATAGCAATTTTCATCCAATTTCATCCAATCTTAGCTAGGTTATGCAGATTTTTATCTTGGAGCACATTGGAGGTCTTCATCAAGTGGATCACTCTTCATCATCAATCATCTTCATCACATCATTGGAGTTGGGAAAGGGCCAATTTTCAAATCAAATTGGCACCAACTCCCTCAAGATATTAAGAGTTTTCTTTGTTTTAGAATAGGATTTGATATCTTTGTTTTAAGTTTGTTGTGTTTTCATTTCATTCCTTTTCTTTTGCATTCAAATGGATTTGTTGAGGAATCATGGTTCTAACCTTGCATTTGATCTAATCTATTGATTGTTTGTTGTGTTTAACCAGGTTGGGAAACATGGTTCACAGTATGAAAAAATGCCTCAAAGAAATGGGGTCTCATGGTGATGTACCTGTCACACCGTGAAACCCTATTTCTTTTACGCACTTTTTCATACAACAAGCACTTCCTTGTCAATGCTACCACATTGACACATTGACAAGGTAGTACTCATTGTATGAAAAAATGCATCAAATAAATGGATTCTCATGGTGATTCATTGACACATGTACAAGGTAGTGCTCGTTGTATGAAAAAATGTCTCACATAAATGGGGTCTCACGGTCACCATGAGACCCCATTTCTTTGAGGCACTTTTTCACAAAATGAGCACTACCTTGTCAATGCATCAATGCAATAGCATTGACAAGGAAGTGCTCATTGTATTAAAATATTCCTCAAAGAAATGGGGTCTCATGGTGATGTACATCATCATGAGACCCCATTTATTTGAGGAATTTTTTCACACAACGAGCACTACCTTTTCAATACGTCAATGACAAGGAAGTGCTTGTATGAAAAAATGCCTCAAAGAAATGGGGTCTCACGGTGATGCACATATTGACAAGGTAGTGCTCGTTGTATGAAAAAATGCCTCAAAGAAATGGGGTCTCATGGTGATGTACATCGTTGTGAGACCCCATTTCTTTGAGGCATTTTTTCATACAACAAGCATTACCTTGTCAATTTGTCAATGCAGTACCATTGACAAGGTAGTGCTTATTGTATGAAAAATCACCGTGAGACCCCATTTCTTTGAGGAATTTTTTTCATACAATGAGCACTACCTTGTCAATGTGTCAATGTAGTAGAATTGACAAGGTAGTGCTCGTTGTATGAAAAAATGCCTCAAAGAAATGTAGTCTCATGGTGATACATCAACAAGTGGGACACACCATTTATTTGAGGTACTTTTGATACAATGAGTACTAAGCTCACCACCTTGTCGTAATGTCAATGTAGATTGACATAGTACTTATTGTATGAAAAAAATCTCAACAATGGGGTTCAATGTGTGATATATATCACTATGAGAGTTCATTTATTTGTTTATTTTTCTAAGTACAATGAGTACTACCTTGTTTAATGTTTATGCTCTCTAAAGAAATGGGGTTCACCCTCTCTCCCTCCTCCCTCCTTCCCTCTTTATATTCTCATTCTCCTTTCTCTTCCTTCCTCCCATTCCACCTCTCCTCTCTACTTCTCTATTCTAGCTCTATCCATTCCCACCTTCTCTCCTCCTCCTTCTAAATTTCTCCACCTTCCTCCTTTTCACTCTCTAATTTCTCTCTATTACTCTCCTCTCTTTCATCTTCTCTACTTTCCTCTCCTTTCACCTCTCTCTGGGCTATCCTTTAACTCCTATACCAAATATGCAATTATAATCTATATACTCCTAAACCCTAAACTCCTACACCCCAACCTCATCCCTATACCCTATACCCTCAACCTTATAAGTTAAACCCTAAAAATTATCCCTCAACCATAAACTTAAACCCTAAACCCTACATTCAATCTTGTACCCTAAGCCCTCAATCCTAAACCCAATACCCTCAACCCTATACACTTAACCTTGTACCGTCAACCTTAAACACTATCCCTCAACCCTCAACCCTATACCTTAAATCCTAAACCCTACACCCTCAACCCTCATCCCTATACCCTATATCCTCAACCTTATAACCTAAACCCTAAAAATTATCCCTCAACCCTATACTTAAACCATAAATTCTACACTCTCAACCCTTAACCCTATACCTTATACCCTATACCCAATATCATAAACCCTAATCCCTATACCTTGTACACTTAACCTTGACCCTCAACCCTAAACATTATCCCTAAACTATAAACCCACAAGCCTAAACCCTATAATTTAACCCTAAACCCTACATTCAACCTTGTGCCCTCAACCCTCAACCCTAAACCCAATACCCTCAACCATATGCCCAATATCCTAAACCATGAACCTATACCCTATACCTTGAATCCTAAACACTATCCTTTAATTCTCAACCCTATACCTTAAACCCTTTAACCCTACACCCTAAACCCTCATCCCTATATATCTATCTCTCTTCATTCCTCCTACACACCTTCCCTCTCTACTCTCTAACCTATCCCTATCTACCTTTCTCTCTACCCCTCTTTTATCTCTCAATCTCTCCACCTTCCTCTCTCTCTACTCTTCCCTCTCTACTTTTCTCTATATTACCTTTCTCTCTATCTCACCTCTCTCTCTCCCTCCCTATCTCTCCCCCTCTCTCTTTGTCCCTAGCTCTCACTCTCTCTCTTCCTTCCTCCCACCCATATTCTCTCTCTACCTCTCTCTATCTAAGATATTCCTCTCTACCTCACTCTCTCTCCCTCCCTCCTCTCTCTCTCAATTTCTCCACCTTCCTTCCCCCCTCTCTCTCTCTCCCTCTCTCATTCTCTATATCTCACTTATCTCTCCCTCCCTTCTCCCCCTCTCTATCACTCCTTCCCTATATACTTCTCTTTATCTCTCTCTATCTCTACCTCTCCCTCCCTCCTTCCCTCTCTCTCCCTCTCTCTCTCTACCCCCATCTTTCTCTACTAGAGAATTATCTCTCTCTGAGGTCTCTCCCTCCCACCCCCTCTCCCTCTCTCAGGTCTCTCCTTCCCACTCTAACTAGAGAACTCTCTCTCTCTCTCTCCCCACCCAAACCCTAATCCCTATACCCTATAAAATTAACCTTAAACCTTCAACCCAATACCCTAAACCCTATACCTAATATCCTAAACTATAATCCCTATACCCTATAAACGTAACCTTATACCTTAAACCATAAACCCTACACCCTCAACCCTCATCCCTATACCCTATACACTTAACCCTGATCTCTCTTCCTCCCTCCCTCCTCTCTCTATCTCACCTATCTCTCTCTCTCTCTCCCTCCCTATTTCCCTCTTTAATTCCTATACCTAATACACTTAAACTTATACCCTCAAACCTATACTTAAACCCTCAACCCTATACCCAATGCCCTTAACCCTATACTAAATATCCTAAACCCTAATTCCTATACCCTATACCCAATATCCTAAACCATAATGTCTATACCCTATATACTTAACCCTATACCCTCAACCCTGAACACTATCACTCAAACCTCAAACTTATACCTTATACCCTAAACGCTACACCCTAAATTCTATACCCAATATCCTAATCCCTGATCCCTGATCCCTATACCGTATACACTATAACCTTATACCCTCAACCCTCAACCCTACACTTAAACCATCAACCCTAAATTCAACCTTGTAACCTAAAACCTCAACCCTAAACCCAATACCCTCAACCCTATACTGAATATCCTAAACCCTAATCCCTATACCCTATACACTTAACCCTATACCCTCAACCCTAAACACTATCCCTCAACCCTCAACCCTAAACCCTCATCCCTCACCCATATAACATATACCCTCAATATTATACCCTAAACCTTAAACATTATCCCTCAACCCTATACTTAAACCATAAACCCTACATTCAACCTTGTACCCTACACCCTAATCCCTAAACCTATTACCCTCAGCCCTATAACCAATATCCTAAACCCTAATCCCTATACCTTATGCACTTAACCTTATACCCTTGAAACCCTAAACACTATCCCTCAAGCCTCAATACTATACCTTAAACCCTAAACCCTACACCCTCAACCCTCATCCTTATACCCTATACCTAAAGCTTATACCCTAAACCCTAAACATTATCCATCAACCCTTAACCCTATAATTAAACCCTAAACCCTACATTAAACCTTAAACCCTAAACCATAAACCCTCAATCCTCAACCCTAAACCCAATACCCTCAACCCTATACCCAATATCCTAAACCCTAATCCCTATACCCTATACATTATAACTAAACCCTCAACCCTATACCTTAAACCCTAAACCCTACACCTTCAACCCTAATCCCTATACCCTATACCCTCAACCTTATAACCTAAACCCTAAACATCATCCCTCAACCCTATACTTAAACCCTAAACCCTCAATCCTAAACCCAATACCCTCAACCCTATACCCAATATTCTAAACCCTAATCCCTATACCCTATACACTTAGCCCTATAGCCTCGACCTTGAACACCATCCCTCAACCCTATACCTTAAACCCTAAACCCTACACCCTCAACCCTCATCCTTATACCCTATACCCTCAACCTTATACCCTAAACCCTAAACATTATCCCTCAACCCTATACTTGAATGGAAAACCCTATACCTTATACCCTACACCCTAAACTCTATACATAATATCCTAAACACTAATCCATATACCCTATACACTTAACCTTATACCCTCAACCCTGAACATTATACCTCAACCCTCAAACTTATACATAAATCCTAAACCCTAAACCTAATATCCTCAACCCAATACCCTCAACCATATACCCAATATCCTAACCCTAATCCATATGCTCTATACACTTAACCGTATACCCTCAACCCTGAACACTATCCCTCAACCCTCAACCCTATACCTTAAACCCTAAACCCTATACCCTCATCCCTATACCCTATACCCTAGACTTTATACCTAATATCCTAAACCCTAATCCCTATACCCTATACACTTAACCCTATAACCTCAACCCTATACCTTAAACACTAAACCTTACACCTTCAACCCTCATAGGGGGAGAGAGAAAGAGGGGGAGGGAGGGATTGAGGAGAGAGAGAGAGAGGTTGGGAGGGAAAGGGGAGATAAAGATAAGTAGAGAGGGAAGGAGAGGTAGAGATACATGAGAGATAAAGAGTAGATAAGGAAGGACATATGGAGGGAGGGAGAGGGAGGTGAGATAGAGAACAATAGAGAGAGTGTGATAGGGAGTGATGGAGGGATATGTGGGTAGAGAGGGATAGGTGAGATAGAGAGAAGTAGAGAGAGATAGAGATTGAGGGAAGGAGGGATGGTGGATGAGAGAGGGGAGGAAGGGATAGGTAAAGAAGGATAGGTGAGATAAAGATAAGTAGAGAGAGAATGGTGATATACAGAGGAGAGAGTTACAAAGAGGGAAATAGAGAATGGTGAGATAGAGAGGAGAGAGTGAGAGAGAAAGAGGGTGAGGGAGGAGGGAGAGAGAGAGAAGTAGAGGGAGGGAGAGGAGAGATAGAGAGTAGATAGGGGAAAAGGTAGGGAGAGCAACATCTAGTGAGAGAGAGAGAGAGGGTGAGGGGAGATAAAGATAATTAGAGAGGGAAGGAGAGGTAGAGAGAGAAGTAGAGAGGGAATGAGGGAGGAAGGGAGAGAATCGAGATAGAGAGGTGTAGAGAGAGTGGTAAGGAGTGATTGATGGAGAGCTAGGTAGAGAGGGAGTGGTATGGATGGAGAGAGTGGGAGGTGAGATAGAAAGTAATAGAGAGAGGGAGAGAGTGGTAGGTTGTGATGGATGGAGAGGTAAGTAGAGAGGGAGAGGGGAGATATAGATAAGTAGAGAGGGATGGAGATGTAGTAAGGCAGAGAGAGGTGAGATAGAGAGAAATAGAGATTGGTGGAAGGATAGGTAGGTATAGAGAGGGAGAGAGGAGATAAAGATAAGTAGAGAGGGAAAGAGAGGTAGAGAGAGAGGAGAGATAGAGAGAAGTAGAGAGGGAAGGAGGGAGGGAAGGAGATGTAGGGAGGGAGAGAAAGGTGAGATAGAAGAAGGTAATAGAAAGAGAGAGTGGTAGGGTGTGATGGATCTAAAAGGTGAGTGGAGAGGAGTGGAAGATAGAGAGTAGATAGGAAGAAAGAGAGGAGAGAAGTATATGGAGGAGAGAGAGGGAGGTGAGAGAGAGAGTGAGGTAGAGAGAGAGAAATAGAGAGTGAGTGAGGGGTGACGGAGGAGAGGTAGGTATAGAGAGAGAGAGGGATAGAGAGTAGAGAGAGGGAGGAGGGAGGAGATAGAGATAAGTAGAGAGGGAAAGGAGGGAGGGCTTGAGAGAGAAGTGAGATAGAGAATTAGAGGGGAAAGGAGAGAGAGAGAGAGAGAGAGAGAGAGAGAGAGAGAGAGTGTGTAAGGGATAAAAAATGAGTGTGATATAGAGAGAAATAATACTTGTTGATTACTAAAATTTGACATGCTAATTACTTAAATTTGACTAAGTCTAAAATTTGTGAGATCGTCCAAAAACTATAATTTGCATTATAACTTCTAGAGATCTGAAACCACTCTCAAACATCCTAAAACTATATGCATGAAATATAACTTAAAGTATAAGAAAGTAAATTTCCATATGTTACAAATTTCTATTTCATGTATATAGTTTCTCTCAAAGATAAAAAGAAGAAAGAAAAAAGAAAGAGAAGAAAAATAAATTCAATGTAGACCAAAACACGGGTGTGTTATAACACGCTCGCGTTTTGTCAATGCATTCAAATAACATGAGCATGTTATAACGTGCTCATGTTTTGTCTTGCTTTGGGAATCCCCAAGCCTTTGGCTTGGATTTGCTTTGGATTTCCAACCCAAAGGATTGGAGGGCCTTCCCAACATCCAAAGACGTGTTTTTGCATATTCTACAAAATTTTACATAATCTCATTCATGTTCATCATCAAGTTTGCACATTTTTCAAGGTCAAACAAATCAAAAACCTAGGTAATGTTAGGCTCTCTCTTAGCTATCTAACAATGTAATTTTTTCGCATTTTGAAAATGTTAAGCCTTTGATCTATAATTTCTTTTGTTTGTGTCTATTTTTTGGTAAAAACTAGTGTTTGGTGCTTTTTTCGTTATAAATTAACTCTTCATTGAAATTTCAAATAAATTGAATTTTAGAAACTAGACTCCATTCTAAACATATTTAAAAAAAATCAATTAGTTTTCAAAATTTATAGGGGTTGCATGGCCAAAATTATTCTTTTCAGGAAGAGTCCACTTTGAAAATTAGTAAAAAATAAAATATTCATTAAAATATTATCAAAAAAATCAAGCATAAACTACATACTATTAGCTAATTTCTCACTGAGCAATTTCAAAAATACTAAAAAAAAATTAACCGTACTAGGGAGCCACAAAAGTTATGTTATATTTTTTTGACAAAAATAACACCAATTTTTGTGGTCCCCTCTTTTGAACCCCTTAATCTCAACCATTTTCAAAAATAAATAGTATTTTAGAAAGTAGACTCGGAGCACAACGATCCTTGTTTTTTATGCATCTCAAAATTTTGAGTGTAACTATCCTCAATTTCACATCCAAGGTCAGTATTCTCTTATTTCAGGAAAAAAAAAAGTGGTCACTTAAGCCCCTTTTTGGCCCCAATATTTTTTCACTTACTTGGGGGTCATTCTACAATAGTGAGAGCACAATCAAAACATCAAGATCTTCACCATGCATACATATCCACCATTTTAGACAAGAAATACTTTTGTGAAGCATCTAGTATTGTTGGATGGGACTTAGTAGAGGAAGAATATAAATCCTTACTTGGTTCAAATTCCCAATGGAAGAAATCTAGCTCATTACAAGTGGATCTATTTAACTATGTTATGGATGACAACAAATTGATAAACTAAAGAAATATTTGTTACAATTTTTCTCTAAAATTCTACTCATTGAATACACTAAGACATTTTCCCAAATGAATCTTGTTATTGTTGGTATGTGGTACTGATCACGCTATACTGTACACTTGGCATGTATCCTTGCCAAGGTCCAAGATCAAGCCAACCCACAAGCGGGGGTTCAGGGACGGTAGCCCCTGAGAAAAAAAAATTCCCATTTTTTTCGCATTGTCACCGAAAAAGAAAAAAAAATGACTTTGTAAACCCTAATTCTGGAAGCTTCTAAAAAGCTTGTTATAAGGGGTTGGGATGGGGGTTACAGTATGTAGAAAAAGGTGATTATTTTTGAGATTGTAATAAGTTTTGCACTGGATAATAAAATCATTGGATGGCTGTGGTTTTGTAGATGTAGCCCGGATTAGGTGAACCACATTAAATTTTATGTGTTGTCTTGTTTTTGCTATAATTTTTTGTGTGTTTTATTTCTCTGTTTTATTGTTCAAATATTCATTTAACTATTAAATATCTACCTTCTAACCCTAACAATTATGGTTGTTGTCAATCATTTTGAAGTACAATAGATGGATGTAAAAAGTTCATTTCTACATGAGGATCTTCAAGAGTGGATAACTTTGGAGCATTAATAGGGGTTCATATATTAAGATACTTCTTTAGTATGCAAACTTGGAAAGTATCTCAATGGTCTAAAACAAGATCCTTGGGCCTAGTATGATAAGATGAATTTCTTCCTTCTTTTAGTAGGGTTCTCTCAATATCACTCATATCTATGTTCATCTATGGTAGGATTATACATATTTTATTTTATCTTTATATGTCAATGATCTTATCATCACAAGGATTTATGTATCCACCACTGGTATAGTGAAGTCATCTCTATAAGATATGTTTGATATGACTAACTTGGGTCTCTTGCACTACCTCCTTTGGATTGAGGACCTTCAGGATAAGTATTTTCAACCCAAGTATGATCTCAATATCTTGGTTCACTTTCGAATGTTTGATTGTAATATTTCCCACGCCATTTATTTTTGATGTCAAACTTGAGCATAATTGTTCTAATATCTATGGGAATGCTCCACTATATTGTGTCATAGATATGGTCTCTCATTTTATTCAAAAACCACATGAGATTCACTAAAATGTTCTCAAGTGAATATTACGCTATGTTAAGGGAAAATACAAATATAGTATTCACTATTCAACAAGTTGCACAATAGATTTGAGTGGGAAAACAAGTTTTTATTAGGTTGTTGATTGTAAGGATTACAAATCCATTTCTAACAATGAATTTCATATCCCATCTCTTGATCTTGTAATAAGTAGGGATTTGTAAATACCACCACTAAGACTATTTGGCTTCAACAAATAAATAACTAGACTATTAAAATGTTGATGTGAACATGGAATTTATATGTATTTTGATAATATATATATATATATATGTGAAATGAACATTATGAAATGATGATTTGAACTTGCTTATGAGGGGTCTAATTTTCTTTTATTTATGGTAATCTAATTTAATTTTATTTATGATTGACTTGATTTAATTCTAAACTTTTTCTCATTTAATATTTTTTTTACTTCAATTCTATGATGGACTACTTACTCATTTATTTTTTGATTCACAGCTACAAGGTATCATGTCCTTGATTGGGGAGAAAATATCATGAGGGAGATTGATGTCATGAATGAGAAACATTGTGGGAAAGTAGCTTGGTAACAATTACATTAGTAAGTTATTACTATCTTAATAATATTCACGATAGATATTGTTCACTCAAAAAATTATTGAATCAACTTCCCTTGATGGTGTCATTGATCATTTTTTGTTGATTTTTCAATATCTTGATTAAATCATAGGGTGTCTAGTGAGTCAACACTTAATATGCATTCAATATACTAATAATCTATGTATATAAATTTTGGTGTGATACTTAGGATACTTGCATATTTTAAGGCACCTAATATTTAGCATAACTATCTTAAACCCTAAACCATGCTCATTATCACCAAATCCACAATAAGGTTGAATTTGTCAAGGTATAGAGGGAATGAGTGTTTGGAATTTTAAGTATTCAATACATGACTTATTATTTTAATAAAGAACCCTAAATAAGAGGATATTTGTTTAAGGACTCCATTTTGAAGGATGGGAATATCACCTCCATCCCACTATACTAAGCCAAGTATGGTATGGTGGTGAATATAATATTTCATTCTACCCCTCAAAGGGCTATTATCTTCATTCCACAAATTCCAATATACCAAAGAGAATTTAGAAATTAAGTATTAATTTACTATTATCTATGGCATTCAAGAAATGACTACGTTAAGAGAGCTCAAAGGAATGGATGGTATACGAGAGTTTGTGAAAAAGGAGATAGGATATTAAGGCTTAGGAAAATTTACCTGTTCTAGTAACTTAGATATTTGGACATGAATTTTAGCTTTGTTGTATAATTTAGTAGAAATTTGGAGCTTAGTTCTAGAACAATTTTAATTAGCTACAAGGGAACTCCAAAAAGTTTGGGGAAAAGAGGTTCTAATCTTTCAAAACTTAGAAAATCTTAAATATGTTGAAGTTTGACTAACCCTTTTAGTTCCCTATAATATCTTGAATGTGTTTCTTATATGATTTTGTCGCTCAATGTCGTATATGATATTAGATAGTCTTTCATTGCTTGTTTGGTAATACTAGTACAGGGATCATTGGAATTGGTTTCTATTGATGTCAACACTTGGGAAGATTATTGCACATGTGTTTATGAGATTTTTACACATGTGTTTATGAGATTTTTACAAATCTGTTTATGATATTTTTACACATGTGTTTGGAATTGGTTGTCATTGATGTTAACACTCAGTTAGGGTTGTCATTGATGGTGTGCTAGTAGTGGAGTTGTTGATGTTCATGGTTGGATGTATTCATGCCTTGTTTGGATGAGTTGTTGATGTATGTGGTTGGTTGTAGTCATGCCTTGTTTGGATGATTTGTTGATGTTCATGGTTGGATGTTGTTATGCCTTGTTCAATGACAATTAAAGATGTATTGAGTATGGTTGTTGTCAGAAGAGATGATATCATGATGATATAATAAGATGAGGATTATAATTAATGCTAAGTTGGAGAGATGTTGTTGATGGTCTCTAGTATGTTGTATGCTCTCTCTTTTTGTTCCTATAGAAGTACGTATTACTGCAAGGAAGTTTTGGTCTCTGCATGTTGGTAAAATTTTCTGCTATTGGAAGTTTCTTTGAAGATGGTTTAGGAGAATGCTCTACACTCCTCCACCTTTGAAGATTTGTTCTTGCGGTTTGGGATTTAGTGTCTATGTTCTGTGGTTATTGAACTCATATCTTTTCAGGTCACCTATGTTGTCGAGGAGGTTTCTAGTAATTGCAGTGGGTTGGTAGTTTTGTTGGTTGTTTGGACTGGTCTGAAAAATGCCCAAAATTTCTCTACATTGATGTTCTTCTCCTGCAACTTGGTGAACATTCTCTCAGTGTTTGTGTAGTGTCTCAGTTTAGTTTGTATGTAATAAAGTGTTCCACAAGTTGGTTTATTAATGTTCCATCTCATGCTTGTGTATTTTGTGCTTCTAGGATGAAGTGTTCTATTTATGTTTGGTTTGCAGTGGTTGTTTGTGGCATGACATTGTGAAATAAGTATCAGGAAGTATTGTTGGATGTTCATAAAACATCTCTTTGTGGTCCACATGTCAATGATTTGATCTCTTTGGTGCCGCATATTGTTTTGATTTTTTTTGGGAAATTTGTGGATGTTTGGTCGACGAGGCTTGTTTTCTTGCTTGCACTATGTGCTTGGGGGCCTACGCCAACGTTTGAGGTTGTGTTGAGATGTATTTGGGTCCTGAACTATCTTGTTGAGAACTGCATTGAGTAATTTCAGTTGAAGATGTGTTTTTGGGTTGATTGGTATTGTGTTACACGTTTCCTTGTTGCCGACTTGGGTTGATGTGTGTTGGCATATGTGTTGTTTGGGATCACATTGAAAGATGTAATAAGTTGTTATTTGGTCATCTTTATCTCCCGAATAGGACCACATTATGTTTTTGTGGCCGACTTGTTGAGGTTATTGTTTATCTTCTATTATGGTTGACCTAATTAATATTTTGATGATCTTGCAAAGGATATAAATGAAAGAACAAATCAATTGCAAGTGGATTGAGTGAGTGAGTGATGGTGTGTGAGTATGGATTGGTGAAGTGAAGTTTGAAAAAGAAGAGTCAAATGAGCTTTAACACCTCAAGCAGTAGAGTGTATTGTTGACATATGTTGTAAATTTTATATCTTCATGTATCCTACTATCAGAAAATGAACCTCTTCAAGATTCTTTCCTTTTGAATTTCTCCACAAAATACACCACATATAAGTTGGGGAAAAGGATAGGTGATATATATCAAACTAAAAGTTTTTTCTAATAAGTTATATCTCAAAAGATGATTATATTCTTTAAAAATGAAAGATGTTGACTCTAATGTGAATCATTTAAATGGTTTTAATCATATTATAAGTCATCATGTATCAGTAGATGCTAAATTAGAAGATGAAGATGAATGTGTCTTGTTTCTTTGTTCTTTACCTGAATCAAGTGGGAAAATATAATTATTGCAATAAGTAGTGATAATGCAGAGACAAAGATGGACAACATAATTTTCATATCTTTTAGAGGAGATGAGGAGAAAGTCTATGAATTTTGGTTCCCAAGATGCCTTGCATGTGCAAGGTAGGTTCAAAGAGAAAGGTCCTAAATGGGATAAAAAGAGAGATAAGTCTAAAGGACGTTCTAAAATCCCAGAAAGAGCATAGTAAAGTGTTAGAATTTTGGTGAAAGAGGGCATGTGAAGGAGTGTAAGAATAAGAAAAATAATTTTGATTGCTCCATGGAAAAGTATTTCAATGATAATTTTGATGCTTTGTTTATTTTAGCTAACACTATTAATGATGATGCTTGGCTTATTGATTCAAGTTACTCCTACCACATGACTCCTCACAAGGAGTGGTTTATAAGCATATGATGGGGGAGATGTTATGCTTGGTGATAATAACACAAAGAATATTTTTGGTAAGACAAAGGTAAAGTTGTGTTTTAGTGATGGGAGGATTAAAACCCTTGATAATGTTTTGCATATTCCAGGACTTGCAAGAAATTTACTTTCAATGTCCAAGTTGAATGATTCTAGAATGCATGTGATATTTGATAAGTTTGGTTGCAATTTGGTAAAAGGGAGTTTGGTGATAGCTAAAGGATCTCAGATAGGCACTTTTTTTTGGATAAATGCCTCCACTTTATGTAACTCTACCAATATAACTAACACTAAAAATGCATGTATGTTATGGCACCATAGATTGGGTCACATTGGTGAAAAGGGACTTAAGACTATTATATGTAAGAAGTTGGTTGACAATATTTCTAATTATTTTGTTGGTAAAAAATTATTTTTGTGAACATTGTGTGTTTGGTAAATAAAATAGATCATCATTTTCTAGTGGAATTAATAAAGCAAATAGATTATTAGAGGTCATTCATTCAAATGTATGTGGACCAATGGATGTTGACTCTATGGGTAAATCTTGGTGTTATGCCTCTTTCATTAATGATGTCTCAAGATACACTTGGATTTATTGTATGCATTCTAAATCTGAGGTTTTCACTAAGTTTAAGGAACTTAAGGCCTTAGTTGAAAAGAAAAGAAATTATAAGATAAAAGTGTTGAGATTTGACAATGGGGTTGAATATTGTTCCAATGAATTTGATGAATTTTGTAAGCATGCAGGTATTTCTTAGAAAAATATTTCTTATACTCCCCAACAAAATGGGGTAGCAGAAAGAATGAACTGAATCTTAATGGAAAGAGCTAGGAGCATGTTGAGTGGTGCTAAGCTTGATAGATTCTCTTGGGAAAAATTGGTTGGTACTACTTGTTATTTGATTAATAGATCTCCTTCTTCACCTCTTGTTGATAAAACTCATTATGAAGTGTGGATAGGTAGAAATCTTTTTGTTTCACACTTAAGGGTCTTTGGTTGTGATGCTTTTGTTCATGTGTCTCAAGAGAAGCGATCTAAATTGGATCCAAAAGCAAAAAAATGCATCTTTATTGGTTACAGCGAGAATGTAAAAGGTTATAAGCTTTGGAATCCTCTAACCTGTAAAATAATATTTTCTAGAGATGTGATTTTCAGGGAATTTAGAGCCTACTCAAGAGAACGACCAAAGGAAAAAGATAAGACAAAGAAAGTGCACTTCGAGACAAAGATTGAGAAGCACGAAGATGCACATGTGGAAGAACAATCAAATGGATCTGAGGATGGAGAAGAAGAGGGTCCAGCTAGTTCAAAGGATGTGTAGGATGAGCACATAAAAGAACGGGTAGAGTACATTACTCCTACCTTGAGAAGATCCACAAGGCAACGAAATCTAGTTGACAAGTATAGCCCATCAAATTTCCATTGTGTTTTGTTTTATTGAGTACTGACGATGAACCTAGACCTTTTAGTGAGGCTCTCTCTTTGGAGGAAAGTGAGTCTTGGTTGTAGGCCATGTAGGAGGAGATGATAGCTCTAAATAGTTGTGACACATGGGATCTTGTTAGTTTTCCCAAAGGAAGGAAGCCCACTAGTTGCAAATGTGTATTTTAAAAAAAATCATGCAAACAGGTCGATTAGAGTGGTGCAAGGCTAGATTAGTGGTTAAGGGCTACTCCCAAAGAGAGGGAGTTGATTTTGGTGAAATTTTATCTCCTGTTACTAAATTAACTTCTATTAGATTCCTATTATCTATTGCGGCTATTTGTGATATTGAGATAGAGAAAATGGATGTTAAAATTTATTTCTTGCATGGGGATCTTGATGAAGAAATTTATATGTGATACCCTGACGGGTTTATTTTGAAAGGAAGAAAACAATTGGTTTGTAGGTTGAAGATATCTTTGTATGGTTTGAAACAATCACCCAAGATGTGGTACTAGAAGTTTGATGTTTTTTCATTGAATTTGGGTTTTCTTAGGAGCAAGGAGGATCATTATTTTTATATTAAGGTTAATAATGATCAAATTCTAATTATTTTCTTGTATGTTGATGATATGTTGTTCATGGGTAATAGTAAGGTGATGATTAGAGAGCTAAAACACAACTTTCTAGCACATTTGATATGGACTTACGAGCTATAAAATATATTCTTCGGATGGAAATGAGTAGAGATTGGATTCATAGAAAGCTTTTATTAAGTCAAGAATAAGTATGTTGATATCATTTTGTGAAGGTCTAATATGCATGACTGTAAGCTAGTTAATATTATATTTCTGGTCAGTACTAAGTTGAGATTAGTGTCCTAATTCTTATGATGGTTTTGAAGATATATCTAAGGTTCCTTATGCTAGTGTCATTGGTAATTTAATGTATGCAATGGATTTCACTAGACCAGATATAGCCCAAGTAGTGGGATTTCTAAGCAGGTTTATGTCTAACCTTGGTAGAGAACATTGGGCTTTTGTTAAGAGGGTGTTTAGATATTTGTGTGTACTTCATGTTACTATTTGGTTTATCATGGTATTGATTATGTGATCAAGTCATTGGACATATAGGGTTTTGTTGATGCATATTAGGCAGGTGACTTGGATAGTCAAATATCCACTAGTGGCTATGTATTTAGTTTGTTTGGAGGTGTAGTGAGTTGGATGAGTCAAAGGCAGCCTACAGTTGCATTTTTCACCACTAAAGCAAAGTGTATGGCTGCTACACATGTCTTTAAGGAGGTGGTATGGTTACAAAGACTTGGTAATGGCATTGGTTTTGATTGCATGATAGTGAGGATTGGATGTGAAATTCAAAGTGTTATGTGTTTGGCCAAAAACCCTATGTATCATGCTAGTACTAATCATGTTAATGCTTAGTATCATTTTGTGCAAGAAATGGCTTAGAATGGTAATGTATTGATTGATAAGGTTGACACTTTAGATAATGTTGCAGATTCTCTTAAGAAGACAGTGACCATGGATAAGTTCTCTTGGTGCAGGAAGGCCATGGGTCTTGATCATTGTACTTGATTTATTATTTGTATCTCTTGGATGTAATTGCAATGTATAATGTCAAGTGGGTGAATGTTAGTTTAGGTGACATTAACCTTATAAACCTATCATTCATATCTCCATGTTTCTTGGAAAGTGTCCTAGGGGACATGAGAGAAATTAATTTAATATTGACATATTGTAATTATATTTTCAAGAGGGAATTCAATGTTGGTGGAGGTTGCACATCACTAGAGGACAAAATATCCCTCCTAGGCATCCACATTGGGAATGTGAAAGGTCTTGAGTGGGGTGCCCATGTTTGGAGGAAAATAGGTGTTCATTGGTGTTCCATTTGGAAGCTAAAAAGTCACTAGAGCATCCTGAAAGGAAAAAGATGAAGAGGTTATGGGTTAGATGCCCATGTTGAAGCCTTGTACATTTTAATTAATGCTTTATCATGACAAGCTTGGTTTTCCAAGAAACACGTGTGGTTTTTGGCAAGTGGTTTTGGCACATCTTGTTTTGGTTTACCATTGTGGTTTTGCCTCCCACAAGTTCTATATATTGGAGCCATGAGATGATAGTTTCATGTTGTGTTATTTGTAGGTGTATGGAAGCATTTGAGTTGTCAGAAATCAGCAAGGAAGTGCATATTAAAATGTATCTCTTGTGAAGATTAATAATCTACTTTCCCTTTTTTCTCGTGTGGAGTTTTCTCCCGAAAGGGTTTCTCCACGTAAATTTGGTGTCATATTTGTTTGTTGATTTTTCTATTGTGATGAATGTGCAATCACATACATATGATTTGATTTGGTAATCTTATTTTCAAATCTGTATTCACATACATAAGTTAATATTGCAGCTTAGCTTCACCTTGGTTTTAACAATAGCTAACCAATAAAAAAGAGCAAAAATCTATTATGCAATATATGGACTCTACAATGACCCTTACATATACTACTAGTGATTTTTGTTGAGTATTTAGGGTCCCATGCTTGGGAATTGCAATATTGAAACCTACAACGCATGCTAGTCAAAGCCAAAAAAAGCAACCATCCAAATACTTTGCAAACACAATCTCACAAAATAGAAACAAGCAAATGTTTGAAGGGAAATAGAGGCATGCAAAAGAATTATCCAGCAAATGATGAATGGAAGGGCATCCTAGAGCTTATTAAGATCAGGTTAATGGGGGGCTACATGGGGTATGAATATCACTATTTTAATGATTGAATACATGGTTGAGCTCAGTAAGGGATAAATTTATAAGGAAGAAGAAATATTATGAATACGAATTCAAGAGTTTTTATTTTAAAATACAAAAAAAATTATGACACAAAATGGAATTGTATAATTTTTTGCTTCAATTTATACATAGATACTTTTAGTTGCAACAAACAAGTTTTAGCCAGATATAGAATATGATCCTTCATGGCCCTCTATTTTCCAATGGAAGTCTTTGGGCTTACATATAATAGCAAGGAAAGGAGTGGAAGCCAAGACTTCTACAAGAAAGAGAAAGAATACACAAAATAAATCCTTCTAAAAAAGAACCCATAGAGGAAGGTGATAGAGAAGGGGACAAGGAAGTAGAAACTATAGAAATAATGATATCTCCCTATAGTGTCATACTTACAGAACCTTATTTGGAAATTTCACATGTAGAATTGTCCAAAAAAGCTTCACAAGAGATAGATGAGTGGCTCATGAATGTATAAACCATTTTCCTTTGCTTATGTAATTGCATGTCTAGATAAATGAGTAGGTCCAAATTTTTTAAAGTGTTTTAAAAGTTCAATAGATTAAGTTCAATTAGTTTAAACATTGGGTTCTCATTGTGGAGACCCAAGTTTAAATCCCCAAAATGACGTCTAATGTGGAATTGTAAGTTGTGACTATTGATCTTCCATTATTGGCATCTAGTGTGGATGTACTATCTAATGTGAATTTCTAAGTTCTAACTCTTAGTACTTTATTATTGGCTTCTAGTTTAGATATCTATGTCATGTCTCCTTTACCCCTAATATTTTGGATGGACCTATAAGCCCATTCTTCATTTCCCATGGGCTTAGGGAAAGTAACATAGGGAAATTTAAGTGTTTAAATTGGGCACCCAAATTGTTGGGGCTACACATGTTATGTAACAAACTAGTTATTTTCAAAATGATGGTGTTGGCCAAGGATTGTGTGTGGGTGCATTTTGGAGGGAAGCTAGAATAATTTTAAATTTCCATATTTATTCAAGACAAGGCATGCTTGTTTATCCATTAATTTTACTAGAATAGAATGGACGCCTTGTTTATCTATCATTAGATATTGGAGGACAAAAGCTCCCTAATCTCCATAACTAGTTAGTGGACAAAACCCCTAAACTAGTCCTGGGCAATTCCACACATAGTTTGTGATTGAGCTTCACTAAATTGATGTTCAAGAAACTCTTACAACACATATTTGTTTGAATTTTAGGTGGCTCTCTTAGCACCTAGGGTTTATAATTCTAAGGTAGCTCCTATAACACCATTGAATATAGATTCATCATATTTCTTGATAATATTATTGTTGTTATTCCCAAAAATGGTGATAAACTGAATTGACTTTAAATGCATTTTTTGTTATAATAGAGTAATCAGTTATTGCAAGTTGCTATGTTGATTGTTCATTTTGAAAGAGTTTAAACTTCATTTCTACATATTCTATTAAGTTTATTATCTATTGCAATAAATCTTATTGAAATTAAAATTCAAGTTGTTGGTGTTCTATGGAGTTAAAACAATAGTAATATACAAAAACCCTAATCAATGATATTCTAATCTAAATTGTTATCTAATGTTAATGCTCAAGAGGAGCTAAGTTTTGATCTTATTAATGCTTATAATGTGCTTAGTATTGGTCTCATTAGTGTTCATAAGAAACTAAGTATTAATCTCAATAATACGTATAAGGAGCTAATTATTAACTTCAGTTGTAATCATTTGCTCACACAAACCATATTTATAAACTTCTTTGATATAAAAAAAATTAAAATATATATTTTTAATGCAGACATTATCCACAATGGAAAAATGTTTTGTTTCCATGGAAGAGAGAAATACAACTAGGATAAGACAATCATTTGTTGTAAGTGAAGAGAATGTGAAGAATAAGAGAGAGAGAACGAAAAAATTGGAATAAAGACGATGGGAACTAAAAAGGAAACGAATGGGATTCAATGAAATAAAGTATTAATGAGGTAACTAGTTATGAGGGTTTGGGTAAATAAAAAGAAGAGAGGCTAGTAATAATGTAATGCATAGAAAGCTAGAATGTTTGTGTAGAGAAGATGAATGTGACGAGAAGTGAATTAAGTAAGGGGATAAAGGAAGATAGATAAAATAAGAAAAGGGAGAGGAAAGAGTGAAATTAGAAAGATTATTGATTTGGCAAAATATTAAAGCAAATGAAAATAAATACATTCAAAGTTCTAGAACAAAGGTATTTTGTAAAATAATTGTCAATGGATGTCTTTTATGAAAATACATTTATGAATGTTAGAAATATTGTAAGACAACAAAATACGAGTGACAAAAAGTAAAATTGGTTTTAAAAAGAATAACAAAATGTATAAATCAATACAAAAGAAAAGAGAATTTATACTAGGGAGCATTTTACATTGCCAACAAGACATAGAACATTATGTCATGATCATGTACATAAACTAAAACATGATGGACATATATTTTTTTAAAACCTATGACTAAAATAACTCTTTTAAGTAAATAAAATAACTTATTAAATAAATAAAAAGGAAATGAAATAACTCTTTATAACCAAAATAAATAAAATATAATATTTTCTAAATAATCCTAAAATAATATAAAATAACTCTTAAATAAACAAATGTCACATAATGGCAAGTACTTGCTTATTTAGTATTGCAATAATTATATTTGTTGGGTAGTTGATAAATTATTTGTGAAATACCAATTTAGAGGTAAGTCATATAATAGTTTAAAATAATAGATTTTTGCAAGTCATATGTATTGTAGTCGTACAATGACAAGTACCTATTTTTATAGGATTGTAATACAAGTACTTGTGTAGTTGATGGATGAATCATAACAATAATTTAAAGGTATGACAATAATTGTGTTGTGTAAGTTGAATGTATCCTAGTTTGATTCATACTAGAGGCAATTATGACTGGCATAGCTAAAGTTGAGTTTGATTATTAGAATTATTATTTGTTAAATATTTATGAGGAAATGATTTTTTTTCAAAAACCTTTGTAATTTGATTGGTTGATCTTGAGTTTGATGGAAAATAAAATAAAATAATTCTTCACTAGTTTAAAAATAAAATAAAATATTTTTAAGTAAAAAAAATTGTTTTAAAGTAGATTATAAGAAGAAAATATTCTTCAATAAATAAAATAACTATTTATATCTTAGATATATATATATTTAAAATATTTATATTAAAAATAACTCCCAAAAAAATAAACAATTCAAAATAAAATAATTATTATTAGTAAATTCTAAAAATATGAAAAAAAATATTGATATAATTTTAAAATACAAAAAATTCTTAATGATAAATAATATAAAAATAGAATTGAAATATATATATATATTCTTAAAATTAAATAAGTTGTAAGTATTATATTATGTTTGTAAGAAATTAAAAAAATAATCCTATATCATTTAGAAATAAATAAAAATAATTACAATCAAAATTTAAATGGTGACATGATAAATTATAAATATTATTTAAATGTGTATATCCTATTTGTGAAGTAGGATTTTTTATGATTATTTTTTCTTCTCATTTAGGGATCAATATGGTTATTTTTCCTTCTTGATTTATACTAGAATAACTTCTTCAATAAGATCTCAAAAATTTCAACCAGTAAAATTGTAAAAAATAAATTTTAAGATATTTTTTTTAACAAATGCACGAAAAAAAAAAAGTAGTATGATGTAGTTTTCTACATACGTTCCATTTAGTAATGCTAGTAGTGGAAATAAACCTATCTAAGCTAAAATTAAGGATTCTCCGATTCTTCTACTCGGTTAAATAAATCTTTATGTACGTGATTCATCTTGTCTCAAAACCATTATTTTCAAAAGCGAAAAGGAACTAATCTCCTGTTCTCTCTTTCCATGTCTACTCATCTTGCTATGAAACTATTTGTTCTCATGCATCTTTTGAAGCTTCCATTGTGTGATATATTTCTCTTGAATAGGCACTGAATCTTCTAGACAAGAGCACCGTGAGAACTTATACAATGTTTCCCCTGACTCTGTTAAGTTCTACTGTTCATGCTGTATGCTGTTGATATGAGTTTGACATATTCACATTTTATTTAATTCATTTAATCTTACTAGAATTGTTTCTTCCATTCTTCAGAGATAACTATCATTATATTCCCAACCTTTACTGGATTGTCTTCCTCTAAAAATTTGGTCGCACGGATCGTTCTATACAGTTTTTTATGGCCTTAATCTTTCAAATTCCAAATAGGTGCCATCCTTATGATCACCTTACAAGTTGCATATAATATCCACATAAGTTCTGGACAAATTTAGACTGCTCTTCCCAACCTTGTAAATACACACCCTCGGTGTACTTGGCTTTCACTCCCAAGCGGATTACTTCTTTGATTTCCCCTAAAACTTGATATCCATGCCAAGACATCACTTGTAACTACTTTTGTTTCTGTAAAATAGTTAATCTAATAATCTTATCTAATCATTTCCTTTTTTTCTCTTTCATTAGGCTAGATAAAAGTTTCGCAGTTTATTTAAGATGTTTATTTTCCTAATTGATTTCTTCTTAATAACAATTGGGGATGTCATCCTTGCTGGTGGGTTTGCATGAACCCTTGACATCTAACATAGCCAAAGTTGATGAGAGTACTGACACTGATGCCTTACTAAAGTCAAATGAATGACATACAAAGAACTCTTGTTGGACGTTCCATTCGAGTCCCTCAAAGTGACTAATTCTATATGAAGGCTTCTTCGAAAATTAAGATTCGATTCCTTAAATCAATTTAATATGCATGCTTCTCACCAAAGAAAACAACTCTACTAAAGTAGGTACTAATATATGAAAACCTTGGCTCGGTGATTGAGATTAGATAGTATCTTTTCATTCTCAAACAGCAGTGTATACTGCAATTTGCTGATTATTCACATAGGATACAATATTAATTGCTCTAATTGCTCAACAAAATTTATAACAAGGTCAATGTATATTTATTATAACTTAAAGCCAGAATGAATTGCAACCACTCCGCCTGCAAGGTTCTCATACTCAACTTTCTCAAAGCCTGCCTCCTTAATCATTGCAGCAAATTTCTCCTACACATAATACAAGCTTGTTAACTATCATCAACAAAATGAGAATATGCAATGTGCAAGTGAGCAAACAGTGTTGCAATATACTCATAAAACATATGAACCTGAGATGGAAACCGGCGGATGCTCTCAACTAAATACTGGTATGACATACGGTCCCCAGCAACAATTTCCCCCAGAGATGGAATTACTGAAAAGGAATAAAAATCATAACTGCAACAAACACAAACAATGATTTGCTTTCTCCAATGAGCACAGTCCGTTAACATCAACCAATTAGAAATGTCATAGACTCTAAAATTTATAGGTTGCATTGAAAGTAAGCATAACTTAGACTCTAGATGAAAGGTAATGCAATAAGAAAGATGAAAACATCCATCAAATGACTCGGTTAATTTTAAGCATCCACTTCTGAGCATTTGCAATTTCACTTGTTTTCAGTTTTGAGAAGAAAATTCAATTGTCTTACAGTTGTCGGAAACCAGGTGTGTCAACATGGCTCAACTCCAAACAAAGGAATCTACCGCCCCGCCTTAAGATTCTGCATTGCATTTTCAGAGCATGTGAGCAGCTGAATTCTCCCACATTCACTGTATATACAAATAGCAGAAAATACTCCAACATAACTTGACGAGCTACAACAGTGACTGAATTTAACCTCCATGTTTGTGACAGACTTGCCACATTTTGGTAACCTGAACTTTTCATAACAATATGACCTCAAGAAACATACAATACAATGCCAAAATTCTCTCCATATGATATTTCTATTCTACTTCAATGCTGTTATCTGGTTTACATTTGCACAATTCTTAGTTGGAATATCTGAATTATTTTTATTTTTTAATGAAAACAAATTTTATGATGATGACGTAACTTCAGAAGCCAGTATGACAGGAGGTTAACTTTACTCTTGAATTTGAAATTTTTGTGGGCAATTCCAATACAATAAAGAGGGGAAAGTCACATACATCGTCAAAAGCATTAGAATTACATCTTCAATGCATAATAAAAAGAGAATTTTAATGAAGATCCGTTTGACATTAATCATGCTCTGGATTGAATCTTTAAATAACTACAAAACATCAGCAGGCATCAAGCTACTCAACTTCTTCAACATACTATGGCACTGGCAGACCTGACACTTCCCTGCAAATGTTAAATGGAAACATAAAAGCATAACATGATGGTTAAAGTATAATGTTAAGACTTGGACTCGGCAAAAATTAGGCAAGCTGTTTGGTGACTAGGACTTGGACTTGGACTCAATGGAAAAACTCTACCAAAACTCAGCAATTAAAATGATATGTTAAATACCAATAAATGTTTTTAATGGTTTTTATTTTCCAGGATGAGGATGGCACGAAACATGGGAACACATTTCAGGGACAGCAGAGGTCAGGGGCCTGTTTTAGGGGATGGCAATTAAAAAATTAGGAAATTTTTAAAATTGAGGACATCTCAGTCATTTATATGACAAGGCATTCACTGTATTCATTCCATAACCATATTATTAAAAACAGAAGAGCTAAATTGAGAATTCACCTGGGAGTTGACATATAAAATAATAAAAAATTCAATGTCTAATCATTTGAGTTTTCAATTCTGTGCTCCACGGGGAGCGTCCCCTAGCCTTCCCCGTTCGCTAGGAAACGTCCCCTAGCAGTCCACGGTACTTTTAGATAGCAGAAACGAGACCGTACGGGTACGGCTAGCCGTACCCTACGGCCCAGAAAAAAATCAGTCGCTTTTTTAAAAAAAAATAAAGTTTTTTAAATAAAATGAAAGGTAGGGGGGGGCCCACAAGGGACGCCCCAATGTGTTTAACCTATTTTTTGCCTTATATGTTGCTTAAAATGAGAAAAGCAACTCATTTTTATTTCTTGCCTTGTGAAGTGAAGCATAGCAAAAGGAGAGCAGCTGAGTGAAGGAGAGAACAGCAGTTTGAAGAGGAGCTTAGGGCATCATTTCCACCATATTAGAGGTATGTTTTTCATCTTTGTTTTGTATTTGCTATTTGTTTTTAATTTTTGCAAGATTTTTTAAGTTTTTCAACACATAGAAAGGGCATTTAGGGTTTACTTCTTTTTTTTTTTAACTTGCAGCTCTTTGAAATCAAAAACTTCATAAAAATTTAGAAAACAACCATGAGTAGCAGCAGTGATAGTGAAAGTGAGGATATTGAAATCCAAATGCAAGAAAGAACTCAAACGCAAAGAAGTGAAAGAACAAGAAATAGACATAGAGGTAGTGCAACTGCAAACATTGGGGGGTGTTCAGAGAGTGGGAGTGGAGTAGGGTCAGCAAGTTCAAACCCATTTGAATGTCCAATTGAAAGCCTCAAAAAATGGGCAAAAGGCCCATTTAACCCCAAAAAACCTCTACTACAATTTGCAACAAGAGTTGATAAAGATAAGAAAAAAAATTCGGGGGGTAGTAGAGTATGGGAGTGTCATTTGTGCCACAAACAATATAGGGGCAGCTATACGAGAGTTTATTGCCATCTTTTGTGGATTGGTGGTCAAGGGGTGAAAGGGTGTAGAAAAATAACCCAACAACAAAAAATTGATGCAACTAAATTTCATATGGAGGGGGAGGCATTAAGTAAAGGGGTTTCAGTTGAGAGTTTGCAGCCTAGTACGGGAATGCCTACACCATCACTAGATGTTGCTTCAGCTTCTCACTCTCATGCGGGGGATGATTCTACTAGAGGAAAGAAAAGGAGTATGACTGTTGCTGATATGTTTAATGTTACAGCAAAAGATGGGGCTGATTCCTCTATTGCCAAGTTTTTTTATGCTAATGCCATACCATTTCATGTCTCACGTTCACCATATTTTAAACAAATGTGCAAAGATATTGTAATTGCTGGTCCCTCATATGTTCCACCTGGAGAAACTAAGTTACGCACCACCCTTCTTGATAAAGAGTACTCCAAGGTGAGTATTTTGATGGAGGATATGAGACAAACATGGTTGACAGATGGCTGCTCCATAATCATGGATGGGTGGACCGATATCAAACATCGGCCACTCATCAATCTTATTGTCACTAGTACAGCAGGCTCTTATTTTCTTAGAGCTGTAGATTGTTCAGGCAAAAGGAAGGATGCAACCTTCCAATTTCAGATTTTGAGAGATGCTATAGAGGAGGTTGGAGCCTCTAATGTTGTGCAGGTATGATTTAATTTGATTTTCTTTCGTTCTTATTTTTTATTTTGATTTTCTTCATAGTTATTTAAAATTTTCATTTTGATATCTATATTCTATACTAATCTAGTAATCTCATATCAACTTGATGATATGCCATTGCCAGGTAGTGACCGATTCAGCCCGTGTGTGTAAATTAGCTGGATTGATGGTGGAGAGTGCTTATAAGCACATTTTTTGGACCCCTTGTTGCGTGCATGCATTGAACAATACCTTGAAGGACATTGGGAAGATAGATTGGGTGAAGGCAGTGGTTGCAGAGGCTAGAGAGGTGCAAATGTTCATTTGCAACCATCAGACTTCACTTGCTTTGTTTAGAACATTTTCGAGGAAGGAATTCCTCAAGCCCGTGGAGACTAGATATGCCAGCTACTTCATTTTATTAGAGAGGATGCTTGAGGTCCGAGAGGCTCTACAATTAATGATGGTCAATGCAGAATGGGGTAGATGGCAAGAGTCAAGCACAACGGAGGGAAAAAGGGTGAAACAAAAAATCCTTGATGATGACTGGTGGTCCACAATGAGGTAAGAAAATTGGCATTGCTGATTTTATTATTTATTTGAATTATTAAATTTTATTATTGCTGATTTTCATTTTATTATTTAATATTTATAGGCTAGCAGCTTACCTGATTCTAATTTTTGTAACTTGTTTGCACTTGCAGTTATGTATGCTCCTTCATTCAGCCTCTTGTGCAAGTGATTAGATATGCTGATACTGACTCTCCTAGCCTTGGAGAGATTTATGAGACCTTTGATAGTATGCTTGGACAGGTCAAACAAGCAATTTATAGCAAGGACCCTTCTTTGGCATTTTATGAGGAGCATCTTAGGCCCATTGTGATGCGACGGTGGGACATTATGAACACCCCGCTTCATATGGCAGCCTATGCTCTCAATCCGAAATGGTATGCACCGAGGCCTGGGAGAGTGGCTCCATCTCATGATGAAGAGGTGAAAGAAGGCTTCATGAGGGCCCTTACAAAAATGTATACTTCAGAGGAATCTACCATACTTCGCACACAATGGCTTGCATTTGCCAATCTTCGTGGTCCAACCTTCGGCAAACCAGAGGCGAGGATGGATAGAGCTACATTGGCTCAAACCGACCCTATTGGATGGTGGACGTGGCATGGGAAGGATGCACCAGAGTTGAGATTACTTGCTGTTCGCCTTCTTTCACAGGTTGCCAGTTCCTCTGCTGCAGAGAGGAATTGGTCCACATATAGCTTCATCCAATCAGTCAAGAGGAACTGCCTTACCTCTAGACGATCGGAGAAGTTGGTGGCAGTACACAGTGCTTTGCGCTTACAGGATCGCCAGTCTAGTGAGTATCGTCAGACTCCAGCCTTACGTTGGGATGTTAATCCCGAAGATGCTACGCAGATTGAGGAGGAGGATGCACATGAGGGATTGGTGGGTGTTCCATTGGTTGAGACAGATCCTTCTATTGACATGGACACTGACACTGACTTAGACTCGTGCTCTGATGGCGAGGGCGATGCTGATTTAGACCTACCTTCTGCTGATTAGGGACCATGGACAGCGATATATTTTCTTAGTTTTATGTTTATCATGTCATTTCATAGTTGAGACTTGGAGCCTTTGGGCATTTTGGTTATAATTATCAAACTTTTATATGATATGTATGCACATTTATAATGAAAAGCATTTGAACTTTGTTAATTTGTTTGTCGATTCTCATGTGAAATCTCAATTCAAGTCTAATGATATGTATTAAGCTTATACAATGTCTAGAATGAATGCTTTATCAATGTTATGCTATGAACTTTTGAAATTTCTCTATATTTTTAAAAATTTCCCTATTTTTTTGTCAGCCGTCCCCTGCCGTCCCCTAAAAAATGACCCAAAAGTACCCCGTACCGAAACTCGTCCCGTACCGGGTACTCCCGTCCCGAAACCGTGGAGCATAGATTTACATGGCATTGACACGGAGTGGCAAAAATGTAAATGGAATTTGCCTAGGCTTAAAAGTTAAAACTAGAAAAACTCTTGAAAAACTCAGGTAGCTAAAATATTAATATTATAATCATAAAAATAGAGAAAAATTTTATTTTGTTATTTCATGTCATAGATAGTGCATAGTGCTTAGAAATAAACATACATTAAAAAAAGTCCAATTATAAAAACCAAGTAGGATTTTTAAAAAACACTTGCTATACTTTTACCCAAGATGGTTTATGTAAAAATTATAAAGGTTGGTTCTAAAATAGTAGGTATTAATTTTAGGGAAACAAGTGTTTTATACCAAACCCTAATTAGGATATAGCTGAAAGAAAAACCCTCATTAGAGTTTAAAATTTTAACGCACAAATTAATCTACTATTGAAAAGTTAGAATGCCCTAGACTTGACCCTAAACTGAAAATCTCCAGTCTTCTCATGTTTTACTTTTTTCTGCCAAAAAAGGAAAGATACATGTCAAAAAAAAATTGAGAACCACTTTTTGAAAAACTTGGGGGATGGCAAGGAAAATGCAGGTGGTGAGTACTTGGCGTTAATCATAAATTTTTGGAGTATAATGCTACTATGAATAGTATTGATTAGTGATCAATCCTGCCTTGATTAGTGATCAATCCTGCCTATAGAAGTTAAAGGGGTTGAAATGCTACATCATGCCTCCAAGAACAAAACACATATGAAAAATGAAAAAGAGTGGCTGGTTTGAGTCCACTTTTTTCCATGATCCTTTCCATTGATTTTAAAATGTTTTTATATAATGGAAATTGGTGATTAAGTGGTCAAAGTACAAAACTAACATTGGTAACTTCCTAACCACTTCATTCATTAACTAAACTTATGATCAACCTATTGATGCGTGTTCTATGATACACCGAACACTCTAGAATAAAGAGTCCAAAGACGCTCTATCCTCTCTTGAAAAACTACCTCGTATGCTAAGATTGCAAGAAAGATCATACGGCAATTCCAATGTTTCGTAAGTCAAGTATGGATAAGCTCAATGGATGATGTGATATGCTGGTATCACAAAGGGACCTTTGTCAGCAAATAGCTCAAAAGTAAGGACTTAGGTTGATTTGACGTTGAATGCTCTATTATTTTTAGGATTTTGCAGATTTTGCAGATTTTTAAAAAAAGGAAAAAGGGATGAGGGTTTAGAAGTCCTATACTAATCCTATGAAATCAAGGGATGGTAAGATTAGATGAAACTAAGGAAAGAGACTTTGTTTCGCCAGGAAAACGACAACTACACAAAGCAAGTGCAATCTTCTGGGATTTGTGCTTAAGATTTTCTTACCAAGAATGATACCATCAAGAGAACAATATTATTCAAAGTAAGCAATTGAAGCCATAGTTGGAAAACTCGGACTCGGCAGCCCAAAAATATGACTCGGACTCGGGACTCGGCACGGACTCGGGAAAAGACTCGGCTAGGACTCGGCAAAAAAAAAAACCGTAGTTTTACAAAAAAACAAGAACAAATTAATGCATTTAGAGAACAGAAGAGCCTAATTTGATTATCAAACACTCATAATTCAAATATTACATGTCATATGATCATCAAACACTCAATAATTGAAATTTAATCATTCATAGTCATCAAATACTCATAGTTTCAATGTATAACATCATAAGATTATAAATGTTTACATATAATCTTGGCTTCTTTCAACCCCAATTCAATTTGCAGACCTCTATTTCACAAACTTGAGTGTTAAAATGAAAGAAAAAGTTAAAAAAAACATGGGTTTTTAACCCCTTTTGACTCCCAGCTACACAGGAGAGTTCTGGGTTGGGACTCCCGAGTCCAACCTCAGGACTCTTTTCAACCCCTTTGGACTCCCAGCCACACAGGAGAGTCCTGAGTTGGGACTCCCGAGTCTGACCTCAGGACTCTCCGAGTCCTGAGGTTGGACTCCCGAGTCCCGACCCAGGACTCTCCTGGACTCGACTCCCGAGTCCGCGGCAAGTGGACTCGGCCAGGGTAGGGACTCCCGAGTCCGCGGCGAGTCCGCGGCGAGTCCGCCGAGTCCGCAAACTATGATTGAAACATCCACGCTATCAGCTCAATCTAACTTTACGCATTGAAAGGAAATCATCCATCCAAAGAAAGTATGAGTGAAAGTTCCACCAATCTATACTATCAATCTATCATTCATCTAACTTGCATTCAAATCAAATACTACTTTAATCTATTCTATATGGAAGAAAAATTTGGAACCATGCAACCACTTGAAAATAGAAGAATTCAAAGCAACTCATGCAATATGAACTTTATTCTCAAAGTAGTCTTAAGCAACAATTTCATAAGTCTCTCTCCCATTCTAATGAAATGGGAAAACAAGAGGTTATATAGAGTTTCATAACTGAAATAATCGGTCAAGATTAATTCAAGATCAATGGCAGAGATTAAAAGATGGTAACCCTAATTAGGGTTTCCCAAAATACAATCAGTTAAGAACAAGCAAACAATGAGTGAACTTGTGTGAGGAGCTATCTTTGTGGGGGCGCATCCTTATCCTATCGAGTGGCATTGTACTAGACGAATCTGGAAACTATCGTGTTGACCTCCTCGATCGTGACAAGTGGCAGCATGCTGACCTTGTATTCCAACAGGTCCAAATCGTCTAAGCATTCTACAAAAACAATTTCCCATTCTGATTCCTATCACTAGAAGACATGTAGGATGGACAAGAATTCGGCAACCTTAGTCAAATTTTGCTTGAAAATCGGCCCAATGGTGGCGAAGAAGATTTCTTGAACTTTGTGCTTCAAGTTTTCAAGCTGCATATTATTTGCCTGAACAATGTCCTTCTCAAGTGCATCTGTAGCTACAGATAGAATCTTCTCCCAGATTTCCTTCGTCCTCTCTTCAACTCTGATGGTGTCAGCATTCACCTTTTCCAAGGCTTTATTCTGTGTAATCAATGCCATGTACCAGCTGTTGAAGTCATACACAGCGCCTGCTACAATAACATTCCCATCGATTAGTTCCTGCTTCGGAACTCCTTTCAACACCTTGAGGCATGGAATAATCCTATCCTAGATATCCTGAGAATTGTCCCATGCTTCTGCCAAAGTTACAGTTCTTGAGAGCAAAGAGGAAGTCTGCCCATATGCCAATGTCAATTTTTTGGCAAATCCAGCCACTTCTTCACTTTTGCTAAGTATCAATTCTTTGGTCTCCTTGGCTATAGTCTTCTCCTCTTCGAAAGTCTCCTGGGAAGTGTTCATCAATGGAGGAGCCACTGAGCTAGTTTGATCGAGAGGCTTGGTTAAATGCTGGATATACTATTTTAGTCGTTCAAACTCTCATTTGTATTCCCTCTTCTTTGCTACCTCTTTTTCTAGCCTTGCTTTGATAGTAGCAACTGAATTATCTAGGTCTTCCACTTCCTGTCCTTTCGTGGTTGGGCCCAAGTCGACAGTGGTGAAGTCATATTCCTAAGGAGTAATATCCTCCCTTGTCTTATCAACTGTCGGTACAGCAATTTGTACTGTATGATGGCCGGCTTCATCTCTTTGGATAGTGGAGAATGTTTTAGCAGGCTTCCTTGCACTAACTGCTTCCAATCTGGCTAAGAAATCGGCCATGTCATCTTCTTCTAGGACTTCTTCTTGTTCTTTTATTTTCAATCTTTCCTTTGTAAATTTTAAGTGAACAGATTAAATGCACAGAAAATAATTCAAAATCAGAAACAATAACACAACAGATACCCTGGGAAAACCCTCCTCTTGAGGGAGAAAAACCCAGCAACAAAGATCTCTCTTATATTTATAATATCAGTGGCAACAATTCACTTTACAATGAGGCTGAATACCAGGTCAATATTCAGTGCCTGTGTAACATACAAGATCGGATAACACAAAGCCAGTATACAGCACCTGAGTAAGATGCAAGCACAGAGAAAGCAAACTGACTTTCCTTCATATCCAAAATCGGCCTTAGAGGAATTCTCAGACTGCTCTTGAACAACTCGCAATCTGTACTTGCTGCTCTTGAAGGAATTCGCTTCACAGATCGCTCTTGAAGAAGTTCGCACCTTGACAGAAATCAGACTTATATAATTCGCTTCTTGAATGATATTCGCCATCTCTAAATAATAAATTTGCACTGAGTGTATATCACCCTTGGATGTAATTCGCACTTTCTTGATGATCTTCAAAGTAGAGAACTGAGGTTCTATATATACAATGCTATAGGCGATCTCACAAGGTCGGCCTCAATCATAAATTACAACTTGAATAAAGCAAGTGACAAGTCAGCCAAGATAAGGCAAATTATCTTCTAGGATCAAGTCGGCCACAAAGAGAAAAATCATAACTAATACAAGTGAGGTCGGCCTCAAGACATTCGCGCCTCCTCATAAATATAAGACAATAAATTAAATAGCCGACAGGCTATCATTTAATTTATGTTTCCTTAAATAGGGATGAGCTGGAAGGATCGCCTGTAGCTGCATTTATCATTAACATCCTTCAGCCAATCTAGGATAGTGGGTTGCTCGATGTCTTGTTCTTCTTGAATATCTTGTGCGTCTGGAATTTCCTGAATTCCTTTGAGAGCGGAAATCATTCCCTCTTCAAATCCACCATCTAGAATGTCAACCTCTTTGTCGAACTCCAGAATTTCGATGCATGTGGGAGATGGAGGTTCTTCGTCTTTTGGCTGAACAAATGGGAGAAGGAATCCTTATGTCTCCCAAAGACTCATCGATGTCTAATATTTCATTTATGTTTGCCGACACAACAGAATGAAGGGGTTCTGATCTCTGCTTCTTTCCGGTAGGTTCTTCATCTGCAATCCCCTTTCCTTTTGCCTCCTTCCTCTTCTTGGGATGGGTGCTCTCGATTTGCTCATCTCCTTGGGAAGCACCAACATTTGAAGAGTAAGATTCTGCTTTGCCCATCAAATTATAAGTCAAAGGCATACCCTTCAACCGTAGCGCTTTGATCCACTGGTCTGCCCACCATTGCAAGTACTTGACGACTAGTCTCATGAAGGTGGTCAAGTCTGAAAGCTCTGGTTCTGACCATCGTATGGGAAGAAGAGGCCGACTCTCATCAAAACCCGGCTACATATACTCGTCATCATCCTCCAATTGATCTGACACGCGAAAGAGCTCAGTTGTCCTGATCAAGCTGACAGGCAATCTGGACCATAACCTTTTTCTAACATCAAACTCATTCGCAGCATTAGCCCAGTAGTCTTCCAAATCTACCTTGTATTTATACTTTACTCCATTTATGGTGCTGATGTGATGGTGAGGGTCAAAGTTAGCTCTGGACCGATAGGACGTGAATGGATACAATTGCATCTCTAGCCCGGCACCCTTAGCTGCCTATGCCGACGAGCAAGATTCTTCCATATTTCCAATAAAGAATGGAAAAGTGACGGCTGCTTTGCTCCACTCTCTGGAAATTTTGATAATTTCCAGCTGTCTAAGAACTTCTAGCAGAATCATTCTGTGGGTGGGATAAATTGGAAGCTTGAACGGATTTCAAGTGAATCCCTGAATTCTAATATAAGTGAATCTCGGAAACTGGATGTACCAGGATCCGTATCTGTTGATAAGGCTCTTGGCCTCATGGGTTAGCCTCTAATGCGTTCCTCCTTGCAATATCCTCGTGATGTATTTCAGGAATGCATCATGCGCTCATCTGAAGTGAGATTTGGCAGATAACTGCAACTGGGGGTAGCAATCATATACTTTGAATTCATTTTCTCTATTGCCTACAATGCCTTTGCATATTAATCCGGAATATCTATAGGCCCTTGCTAGTAGATAGATAACATAGGAACTCATATGGAACGATTTAGTCCTCTCCAAGTTCATCAACTGCTCATGGATGTTATCACTAATCATCCTCGACCAGTTGAACATTCTAACTCCTAAGGTGATCTCATCGATGAAAAAGTACACCCATGTTTCGAATGGTGCGCCTTGTGGACTGCCCATTATTTTGTTCAAAAGCAAGATTATATCACCATAGTCTTCTTTGAAGTCCGTCCGGTGCAACTTCTTAGGCATCTTCTTTGCAGAAACTCTTGGCTTTTCCAACCACGACTTGTTGATGTTGGTCACACACTAATCTATCCAGTCTTCAAAAATTCCTCTTGCCTCTTCCTTGGTCTTATATGAAGTCTGGACATAATGAGGGATGTCAAATGCTTCTTGGATTGCAGCTTCTCCAAGATGCGCCAAAATTCTTCCATCGGGAGCAATGATCTGTCTTTCTTCTAGGTTGTAATGCCTAGCGCATTCGACCATCAACTCAGCACACTCGACTGCCGGAGGAAATCCAGCAGCATGAACAATTCCATTCCGCATCATCCGGCGAGCAATTGTTGTTGGCAAGAGTCCGTTTAGTCCATACATCCTCTTTATGAATTCCTCGAAGTCCACGTGTCCAAGGTCTGTATCTGTGATGTTCTTCCATTTGGAGTTAATCTTCGATTCTTGTTGAACTCCTTTGCTCGCGAACTTCATCTGTACTTTCTTCAAAGATTCTCCAGGGGTGATCATCAACCTGTGAGAAAAGAAAAATATATAAATTTTAAAACTTTTAATTATGATTTTCTTTAAATTTTCTCCTTGAAAATTCTAACTTTCAGCTTATTGAAGGTTTGATTCTACAAAAAAGCAAGCTGAAAGTAACAACACTTAGTAAATTTTTTTGAGGATAAATGAAGACAAAAGTAAAAAAAATGAAGAATTCCATCAAACTTCGGAATTATACTCTTTGGATGGCAATTCAACTTTGAACTTCGAAAATCTTGCCTTTATCACTAAAAAAGCGAGTTATTCTCCTGAAAATTTTGATCTTCAACTCAAAGTTTTACTTCTTTCTCTGTTCTTCGCCTTGAAAAAATCACTCAATTTCAATATTCTATCTCTCTCAAAATTTCAATCTCACGAACTACCCATCTCTCGAAAAAATTCTCTCGAAAAAAAAAAAATTCTCTCTCGAAATTTGGAGAGAGATTAACTTCTTCAGATCGAACTTGTGAAAATGACTTGTTGAGACACATTATAAAGTTGAGAGACTTGATCCATTTTAGCAATCTCATGGTTTTTCTCAAGTTCGTCAAACTTAGACTCATTTTCTTCTCACTTGTCAAGGAAAGTTTCTAATATTTTTACTCTTCGCCATCCTCATCTTTATCCAAATTCTCTAGGTTTTCCTTTAAAGCTTGAATTTTCCTAAATGTTGAAAATAATTAAAGGCTTAATATGTGATTTTTTTTTTTGATTTTTCAGCCTTTAATATTTATTTATCCATGAATTTTGTTTATTTTGGCAAATTTTGTCTAACTTCATCGATTTTTTATGTCTTTTCCCTCATGGCAGATTTCCTCATGCCCTTGCCATTTCACAATTTTACTCTAGGCGCTTCATGCCTTAGACAATTTTTACTAGACTCAAGGGCAGACTTTGCAAATATTTTTCCAAAGTCATGGCAAGGTGGGTCGGACTTTATGAATTTCCTTCCAAAGGATGGCAGACTTCATGTGTTTCTATCGAAGAGGCAAGGGCGGACTTTGTGAAGTTCTTGCCATTTTCCAAGCGGACTTTGTGAAGTTCTTTCCATGCTCCAAGCGGACTTTGTGAAGTTCTTTCCATGGCTTATCTCCTTGGGGTGTGTTGTGACCTTTTCACACATCACCCCATTCAAAATGGGGACCCCCCTAATTTTTGTTCCATTCGAACTTTTGGCTTGGGTCTTGTGTCTGTCTCTCTTTGTTCTTTGTATCTTTCCGACGATGTACTTGTCTTTTGACCTGGATTGGAATTTTGATTAAGTCTGGAGTTCGTCTTGACAGATTAGGGTTTTGAATCTTTAGGCTATTTTAAGGTCAAATTGAGCTGGCTAATTGAAATCTGAGCTTGGCATTGCAATTAGAAGGCTTCAAGCAGGTTCCCACTGAATTTTCACTGAATTCTAACAACTTACTATTTTAGTAAGTACCAAATTTGGGGCCTATTTCTTAAGGTTTTCAAATTTTGATTGCTACACTGTGCTTAGAACCCTTAGAACTCCTCATTTGCAAAATTTGAGCGAAAACGGACAACTTTCTATTTTTAGCAGTTCTGGCTTTGGGAGCAATTTTTAGGGTTTGCATGTAAGATTTTTCAATGCATGTCAGCATAGTCTTGCTGGGCTTTTCAAGAGCTTCGCGATGATATAACATGCAAGTCAAACTAATGACTTTCTTTATTAGCAAGTGCTCGCATGTAGACCAATTTTTTGGGTTTTTTGAGATCTCTCGAGCAGTATGACATGCAAACACATCCAGCAGTTGGTTGGTCACTTTTTAGGCACTTACTATTTTTAGCAGGTTCACTCCAGCAGCCCCCAGAGCTTCAATATCACAAACAGAGCAGTCTAGAGCAGAAACGGAGTCAAACGGAGGTCATCTGAGGCACATGCAAGTCAAATTAGGGTTTCCAATTTCAGTACTCAAAATGGGGGGTAAAACTTGAGAAAAATGTAAAACAGAGGTATCCCATCACGATCAGCATCTCTCAGGCAGTCCACTGGTAAAATTTGAGCACAATCCGACTACTTACTATTTATAGTAAGTCACCTCTAAAACAGGGCTAAAAATACCAGGTCAGCACGAAAGGCCAATGTGAACAGGACTGTTAGATCATGAAGATCACGAGGAACAAATTTCAAGTCGAGCAAAGTTGCAAAGGCTTGAGAATCAGAGGGTTACTAAAAATAGAAAGCGCAAGCAAAATTGGCTAAGTATTCGAGAGTCAACTTCAAGGGTTTACTTGACACTTCAAATGAAAATTCTAAGGCATGCAAGAAAAATGGATGCATCACCCCTCATATGCACCCAACTTGGATAAGCTAGCTCGAAAAATTCAAAGTCATTGAGCAATGGCAGGAGACCTACCTAAATGCGCCCTCAAGTTGGAGGAAAATCGTCTAAGGCGTGGAAAATGATAGCACACCCATCAAAAGACGACCTCAAATGGAAGACCACCCCTTGAAATGCGCCCTTGGAAGAAGTTGAGAAGCATTTGTCTAAGTCTTCAAAACTGGAAGCAGCCCCCCCTCAAATGCACCCTAGGGGAAGATGACATATAAAATTTACTAAGTCATGAAACTAGAAAGTAGGACCCCCTTGAATGCGCCCAAGTCAGAGAGGGCTAGGGAAAAAGTTTCTAAGCGTTGAAAATGAAAGTAGATGGTGTGAAATGGGCCCGAGCCTGGGAAGGAATGAGAAAATTGTCTAAGTGTTACACCCCAATTGTATAGCTACTGCATAGGGAAATGCATTGTAATGATCGAATCTTTTAGATCAATAAAACATGTTGTTCTTGTTATCAAATGAATGTGTCCTATTTAAAATGATTGTCTCATTTGTCTGATACTTCTTTTGATGTAATTCTTGAATAAATGTCGCATGTAAGTTATGGAATAATGTTTATTCTAACTTTTGAGATGTTTTATGTATACTGCTTTGTTGTGAGCATATGACTTTCGCTGTTGTGTCATGGTGTGCAGGAAAGAGGACCATTCCTCCAGGCAGAGGAGAAATATCACTCAGGGAGGAGCTTGGTTGGGTAAATGTGATGTCCCCATCCCTTTTGAAGCACTAAAAGCAAATTGCAAATTAATTAATTAAATATCCATTAAGTCTTATTTATTTATTTACTTATATATGACTTTTGGAATATTTAATTAATTAATGTTTAAAGACTTTATAAAAGGTTATTAACAAATATTTGCTTCATTTCTATAAAGTCTTGTTTTAAATAAATCCGTTATTTCAACGGAAGGTGGTGAAGCTTATTTGGGGATCGAAGCATTTCTCTGGATATCACGGGAAAGAATGAAAACTGGAACTGTTGTTTTGGCAATTTGAGAACGTAGCCTCTCAGGTTGTTTGTGCCATGAATGGACGGAAACCCAAGCATGGTCGTGTGAGGAGATTTGGGAACCACTGTTGTGAGTTTCTGCAAATGGAGGCAAGAAAATCAATAACTGTTGCAGCGTTTTTGCTTCTCTATGATCAGGGTATTTTCTATGATTATTTCACTACCAACGATTGAGTAATCTTGGGCGAGCATTCTCAGACGCGGTAATCTCAGAATCACAATAACAAGTTTATGCATCTCTCTTTCAGTGCCGGAACGCGTATTTTGGATTTACAATCGAATATCACTTCTCATAACCGCGAAATCCAATTTAAGGCTGCAACTGTAATTTCGAATGGAGGAAGATCTTAATAGTTGTAACAATGTGCGCGTCTGTCACTTCCGGCAGCAGGGGAACCATATTGCACTTATATTCTAAGACCCGATATCGAGTATTCCAACGGCAACAGTCATACACGGGACAGAGGCAATCATTTTGAGTGTAGCCTCATTGGTATTGGGCTCTTATTCTGTTGTTTCGGCATCACTCCTGGCAACCTTTGAGCGACTTAATTGCTTCTATCCACGGGTATTTTCATGGAACTCTATATTACAGTTGTCAATGGTTGGAAGCATAATATGTATTGAGAAATTATCGAATAATAACTTAAGTTTCAATTCCCTGCACCTGTATGTTGGTTTCTGTGACCTGCGGTGTCCTGTAGTGGACCAGATTAGATGAAAATGAGTACATCCTGTTATGTTTGGAAACTTGTAAATTGATGTAATGCATCCCAATTTAATGTGTTAAAATATCCATTGAGTTATGGAATTACATGAATGCAACTTATCATAAGAATCTACAAGGAAATATCCTTGAGTTGGACTTGACTGAGAACAAATTAAAACTAGCATAAATTCATGATCAGAGATCCTTTAGGAAGGGAACATCACAGTAAACAGTAACGAGTACCAATTGAGCATACACACACATCCCTTAGACTGAGTAAGCTAAGTCAGTTTGTTGAAGTTATGGTTAAGTCATAGGCTTGTTTGTTGACATTAGGAGTCTTACCTACTTCTAAATGCATGAATAAGTGATGCTTGCCTGTGTAACTGTATATGGAGTTATGTTACTGGTTAGGAGGTGGGCATGGATACATGTATATAGTATATACACGTATCCATAAGTATATTCATGCCGATGCAAACATATGAGAGCAAACGGATATGCCCGTATGAGTGCATCGATATAAATACATTTATGAATACGTATACATATAGGAAAATATACAAGCAAATATAAATGTATACATACCCACAACCAACCTGTTGTATATACGTGAATATTAGTAATATTATGTTGATATTGCCTTGGAATTTACATATACACATATATACACATATACATACATACGTATTATGAAAGTATGATAATTGGCTCGCAATATATGTACTTTGCAATTAAATATGTATGTGTGTGTGTATAAATATATATATATATAAGTTTATTTAAATTATAAAATTTAAATATATATACATAGATATATATTAATGTAAAATAAAACTATACCCTATATATATTAAATATAATAAAATAAATATATAAATATATATTGCTTTTTGAAATAAAAGAATGGAATTTGATATACTTAAAAAAGCACTTTATTTAAATATCATAAAGTGGAGAGTTTAAATCAATTCAAGGAAACATGAATTTTGGACTATTGAAATCGAAACTTGGTAACAAAAGACTTTACTTTGGAAGTCAATGTTAAATATTTGTTGCAAAACTATGGAAATCGATTATGTCATGAAAGAAAATAATAAGTCTATTATTCGAATCGATTATCTTTGGCAAATCACGCCAAGCAAGGAAATATTTCATTTTAACTTTATGAAACTTTAGAAAAGAAAGTAAAATGAAATGAAGAAAATTGTCGTGAAGACAAATCGCACGACCTGGAACTCACGCCAAGAGAACCTTCCTGAAGTTGGATATTTGGCACTCAAACCCTGTTTATTGGCAACATGTAATGCAGGCGAACTTGACCATTTCTTCTTTTAAGACTCATCAAAACAAATTGCTGAGTTTTTGCGCCAAAAAACTGAAAACGCCAGTAGGTGTCGAGTTTGAGTTTTATCTGTGCAATGTTGAATTTTTCTTCTTTTGCTGTCACCAAAGAAGGTCGAATCACCTCCTTGAACCGTCACATTTCATGTTTGAACCAGTCTAAGACTATTTGGCGTTTTTCATACCATCAAAATAGTGAAATGGTTGAGCAGGGGCTCTATATAAAGCCACCCTGCTCACTCTTTACAATCACCTTTTTCATAATCCGAGTTAGGGTTTTCTCAGGAGAGCAAAATCATATTTTCTGACAGTTTCAACATTATTTTTTGAGAGCATAATTCGCCAATTACAGAGAATCATTTCAGCATTATTCCTTCTTAATCATATTTCCTGAGAGTAATCTGCATTATATTTTGAGAGCATAATTCACCATTGACAGAGAATCATTTCTATCATTTATCATTTTTGAGTTTAACAATGAGGAGCTGAGGTTGTCTTTCAGCTATGTGTAAGAGTTTATTATCAGTAAGAGAGTTGGAGCCAGTCTGAGAGTTGGTTGGAGGTCTTTTGCTGGGGGCCAAAAGTGTTGTAGTCTCAATCTAGTTCATCATCTTTGGAAAAGCATAAACCAGGCATGCTATACTTCCTTTATACTTTAGAACGATTTTCTAAATAGAAGTTTGAAAATGTATCTACTGAATGTGCAAGTATAGGGAGTTGTATTTAGTTCCATTCTTCCATGTTTTAGAATGAAATTTCTAAATATAATTCTGAAAGAATAACTACTGAATATGCAAAGATAAGGAATTGCTTTAGTTCCATAAACAAAGGAGTAGTTTGTGCTTTTAAGAATGGTATTGCATGTTTACTACTGTTTGCACCTGCTTGCATTAGTGTATGAATTACACTAGGATCCTAGATGCATTAATAAGTGAATTGCGTTATATGTATGAACTCCATATAAGGAGTATATGTTTTCAAGTAGCTACTAAATACTTTGGAAGAAATGAGGGTGTTTAATAAGTATCAACCACAATAAGTTAGTAGATTAACTTAGTCAAGTTAATGAAACTCCTAGGATGAAGATGTCCAGTTTAGGAGGGGAAATTGTGAGTACTTGTTAAGCATTCCTCCTTTCTAGTAGTTAGCTTGATGTAGGACGTCTAGGGTACGTACTACCCCAAATAGACCAACCTACGCATAGAGTAAGAAAGCCTTAAGTCAAATTGACCCTGGCTAGTGCATTTGATAGATGACCTTCGTTCTTTATTGAATGGAAATACTTTGGCCAAAGTAGTGTTAGGAACAACTTACACTTAGTTGTGCAACTACACTGTCAGTTCACTGTGATCCCGAAGTACATACTAGTTCAAGAGATGTCGTATGCACAGGACCTAGTTATGTAGGAACACAACACTATGCTCAGTTGGTAATCGTTATGGGATACCCCACCAATCTCTTTTTCGAAGGGAGGGCCACTCATTGAATAATGAATGTGTGGGAGACTGCATTATAAGTCTGTGGTTGGCGGAAAAGTGCCAGAGTGTTGTTTCTCCTCCTCAACTAGCGACCGACGAACCAAGATTTGACAAGACGGACTCCTGGACCTTCTTACTTCTATTTGTGCCAAAAGCTTACGAGTTGTGTATGTATCTTGTTCTTGTTTACTTTGTAGCTTCTTTTGGAAAGAAATAGTTAAAGTAGCAAAATGATATATCATGTTTATGAAATTGAAAAGAAAAATTTTATTGAAATGGCATTGTTTTTACTTACTGTTGATAAATTTAAAAATTTTAATTTGACGTACAGGTTTGGTCGTCACATGTGGTATCAGAGCATGGTTTAAACACTAGGAACCTTTGATCTCACCTTATTTCCTTAATTCCAACATTACCTAATGTTGTGAAAATTCTTGTGACAGGATGGTACGCATTCAATTAACAACCAAGAAGACTGTAATCGGCAACGAACGATACCTGAAAGCCAAGAAGGAAAATGAGGCCATTACTAGAACCATCCAAGGAACCAATCATGAGAATGCCATTTGGTTAAGTGACACAGAGATTGTTAGTCATGCCTTTTCCTGAATCAATGAAGTAAAGAGTAGAATGAAAATGGAAGTTGCATTCAACCTTTTACCCAACATCTCTTCGGGAAAGTCAAATTCTTTGCCACTATCCAGGGACATGCCTTTCGAGGAAAGCACAAGTCCAGCATTCATATTCCGGGATCCTAGAGTTCTCCCGTTGGCCGAGGTTATAACCATTTCGTCGAGTGATGAGTTCGTGGGATACACACCAAGGACTCCACCAATTGAGAATTGTCCTCACTATCAAATGACAGACCCTATTGTTGATGAACACCCTATCAACAATTCTCTCAACTATGTATCTGATATTAGATCCGAAGGGTACTATCCCTTTTGGGATAGAGATGAGCAGATGAGAGATGAAGAAAAAGATAGGTTTCAGCAGTACTCTCAGTCTGTAGGCTATAGACCACTTAGTTATGTATCTGAAAGTGAATCTGAAGGATACTCTCCTCTCGACTATCTTAATAGTCTCTATGTAACCGATGGGATGTTGAAAATCCTCTTGAAATAAATAAAATTGTGTTTATTGGAAATTGTGTATAAATTCATAAACTTGCTTGGCAAATATTGTGTTTATAAGAATGAAAGCTTTTATGTTTTCCATTTATTATAAGATTAAAGAATCTAACTTAGATAAGACACAAGGATATAATACAACTTTAAAACCATGGTGAAAACATACGAGAGGATGCACAATAGACCCAGTACAAGCAAAGAAGAGGAACAGAGCGACACTGGAGTGGTAGCAACACTCCACTTGATTCTAGCAAGGTTGTCCAATCTAGAGAATGAAAGAGAAAAAGACAAGGTGGAGAAGGAAATAAACATCGACAACACAGAGGGTGAAAGTTCGTCTCGTGGACATGATGAAAACCACAACTATGAGAGAGAAAAATTGCCAACCAACTCCGTTGAGAGAAACAGAAAGATAATATCTACTAAGCTGTCTCGTGACATGAAAAAGATAATACCGCCAAATTTTGATGGCAGTGCAGGAGGCGACGAAGTTGAAATCTGGCTTGTCCAAATGAAGTATTTTGAGATAAGAAATTACAATGAGGTAACAATCTTCCACAAACATAGCAATCTTCTGCAAACGTTGGTTGCCCCAACTCTTCTATAACCAAAAGCTCTCTGATTTTCAAAAGCTAAAACAAGGGACTATGTCGGTCCACGATTACTAGGAGAAGTTCACTCGACTTCTTCGATATGTTCCAATTTATCATAAAGATGAATGATTTTGTATCAAGAAGCTCATACTAGGACTAAACAGTAAAATTGGAGGCAAGGTGGACATGCACGGTCCAACTACCATGGACCTAGTTTATGAGAAAGTTGTTAAGCAAGAGCTAAAGCTCAAAGCTGATTCTCATCGTCAAGAGAAAAAGGAACAAAAGAAGGACAACGAGGTAACCACTAAGACAACTTCAAAGAAAGATGAACCTGTTTGAGATGCTGCCAAATCAAAAGGAAAAAGATCTCATTTCGGCGCGAAAGATTTCCGGAAGGATCAAAAGAGAAGAAACTTCAACAGTGGGAACACTAGCAAGGCTAGTGAGGGAAACAACAAATCTGGAGAGGTATCTAGAAAAAAAGGACCACCTACGGGATGTTTCCTGTGCAAAGGAGACCACTACGCAAGGGATTGCCCAAATAAAGCTAATGGAATTCTCCGCCTTCTCAAAAAGCTATGTTCCAGCAAAGAATCGATGTAGCGGTTCATGATAGGCAAGCAGACCATCAGATAACGCCAATCAAAACAGCAGGTAAATTGTTTGGTTTACCTATCTCTGTCCTTATTGATACTAGTGCAACAGAAAATTTTGTTTCTCCTAGAGTAGCTTTTTGAGAAGGCAGAGAATTTCCAATAGCTTTATTTGGGCAATCCCTCGCCTAGTGGTCTCCTTTGCACAGGAAACATCCCGTAGGTGGTCCTTTTCTTCCAGATACCTCTCCGGATTTCTTGTTTCCCTCACTAGCCTTGCTAGTGTTCCCACTGTTGAAGTTGCTTCTCTTTTGATCCTTCCGGAAATCTTTCCCGCCGAAACGAGATCTTTCTCATTTTGATCTGGTAGCATCTCGAATAGGTTCATCCTTCTTTGAAGTTGTCTTAGTGGTTACCTCGAACTTCTTTTGTTCCTTTTTCTCCTAACGATGAGAATCAGCTTTGAGCTTCAACTCCTGCTTAACAGCTTTCTCATAAACTACGTCCATGGTAGTTGGACTGTGCATGTCCACCTCGCCTCCAATTTTACTGTTTAGTTCCAGTATGAACTTCCTGATTCAAAATCGTTCATCTTTATGATAAATTGGAACATATCAAAGAAGTCAAGTGAACTTCTCCCAATAATCGTGGACCCACATAGTCCCTTGTTTTAGCTCCTGAAAAATCAGAGAGTTTTTGGTCATAGAAGAGTTGGGGCAACTCACGTTTGCGGAAGATTTCAACAAACTCTCCCCAAGTCAACTCCCAAGAACTTATGTCAAGTTCCAACTTCTTGTTCATCCACCAATTAGAGGCTTCGCCTACTAATTGGTATGCTCCCCATGCTGCCTTTGTTACCTCATCGTAATTTCTTATCTCAAAACACTTCTCCATCTGGACAAGCCAGATTTCAGCTTTGTCGCCTCCTGCACTGCCATCAAACTTTGGCAGTATTTTATTTTTCATGTCATGAGACAGCTCAGTAGATATTATCTTTTTGTTTCTCTCAGCGGAGTTGGTTGGCAATTTTTCTCTCATGGTTGCGGTTTTCATCATGTCCACGAGACAAACTTTCACCCTTCGTGTTGTTGCTGTTTATTTCCTTCTCCCCCTTGTCTTTTGCTCTTTCATTCTCTAGATTGGGCAACATTGTTAGAATCAAGTCGAGTGTTGCTACCACTCCAGTGTCCCTCTGTTCCTCCTCTTTGCTTGTACTGGGTCTATTGCGCATCCTCTCGTATGTTTTCACCATGGTTTTAAAGTTGTATTATACCTGGTGTCTTATCTAAGTTAGATTCTTTAATCTTATAATAAATGGAAAACATAAAAGCTTTCATTCTTATAAAAACAATATTTGCCAAGCAAGTTTATGAATTTATACACAATTTCCAATAAACACATAATTTTATTTATTTCAAGAGAATTTTCAACATCCCATCGATTACATAGAGTGACTATTAAGATAGTCAAGAGGAGAGTATCCTTCGGATTCACTTTCAGATACATAACTAAGTGGTCTATAGCCTACAGACTGAGAGTACTGTTGAAACCTATCTTTTTCTTCATCTCTCATCTGCTCATCTCTATCCCAAAAGGGATGGTACCCTTCGGATCTAATATCGGATACATAGTTGAGAGAATTGTTGATAGGGTGTTCATCAACAATAGGGTCCATCATTTGATATTGAGGACAATTCTCAATTGGTGGAGTCCTTGGTGTGTATCCCACAAACTCATCACTCGACAAAATGATTATAACCTTGGCCAACGGGAGAACTCTAGGATCCTGGAATATGAATGTTGGACTTGTGCTTTCCTCGGAAGGAATGTCCATGGATAGTGGCAAAGAATTTGACTTTCCCGAAGAGATGTTGGGTAAAAGGTTGAATGCAGCTTCCATTTTCATTCTACTCTTTACTTCATTGATTCGGGCAAGGGCATGACTAACAATCTCTGTGTCACTTAACCAAATGGCATTCTCATGATTGGTTACTTGGATGGTTCTAGTAATGGCCTCATTTTCCTTCTTGGCTTTCAACTATCGTTCGTTGCCGATTACAGTCTTCCTGGCTGTTAAACGAACGCATACCATCCTGTCACAAGAATTTTCACAACATTAGGTAATGTTGGAATTAAGGAAATAGGGTGAGCTCAAAGGTTCCTAGTGTTTAATCCGTGCTTTGATACCACATGTGATGACCAAACCCGTACGTCAAACTAAAATTTTAAAATTTATCAACAACAAGTAAAAACAATGCCATTTCAATAAAAAAATTATTTTCAATTTCATAAACATGATATATCATTTTGCTACTCTAACTATTTCTTTCCAAAAGAAACTACAAAGTAAACAAGAACAAGATACATACATAGCTCGTAAGCTTTTGGCACAAATAGAAGTAAGAAGGTCCAAGAGTCCATCCTGTCAAATCTTGGTCCATCGGCCGCTAGTTGAGGAGGAGAAACATCACTCGGGTGCTTTTCTGGCAACCACGGACTTATAATGCGGTCCTCCACAGATTCATTATTCAATGAATGGCCCTCCCTTCGAAGAAGAGATTGGTGGGATATCCCTTAATGATTACCAACTGAGTATAGTGTTGTGTTCCTACATAACTAGGTCCTGTGCATACGGCATCTCTTGATCTAGAATGTACTTCGGGATCATAGTGAACTGACAGTGTAGTTGCACAACTAAGTGTAGGTTATTCCTAACACTACTTTGGCCAAAGTATTTCCGTTCAATAAAGAACGTAGGTCATCTATCACATGCACTAGCCAGGGTCAATTTGACTTGAGGCTTCCTTACTCTACGCGTAGGTTGGTCTATTTGGGGTAGTACATACCCTAGACGTCCTACATCAAGCTAACTTCTAGAAAGGAGGACTGCTTAACAAGTACTCACAATTTTCCCTCCTAAATTGGACATCTTCATCCTAGGAGTTTCACTAACTTGACTAAGTTAATCTACTAACTTATTGTGGTCAGTACTTATTAAACACCCTCATTTCTTCCCTAGTATTTAGTAGCTACTTGAAAACATATACTCCTTATATGGAGTTCATACATATAACGCAATTCACTTATTAATGCATCTAGGATCCTAGTGTAATTCATACACTAATGCAAGCAGGTGAAAACAGTAGTAAACATGCAATACCATTCTTAAAATCACAAACTACTCCTTTGTTTATGGAACTAAAGCAATTCCTTATCTTTGCATATTCAGTAGTTATTCTTTCAAAATTATATTTAGAAATTTTGTTCTAAAACATGGAAGAATGGAACTAAATACAACTCCCTATACTTGCACATTCAGTAGATACGTTTTCAGACTTCTATTTAGAAAATCGTTCTAAAGTATAAAGGAAGAATAGCATGCCTGGTTTATGCTTTTCCAAAGATGATGAACTAGATTGAGACTGCAGCACTTTTGGCCCCCAGCAAAAGACCTCCAGCCAACTCTCAGACTGGCTCCAACTCTCTTACTGATAATAAACTCTTACACATAGCTGAAAGACAACCTCAGCCCCTCACTGTTAAACTCAAAAATGATAAATGATAGAAATGATTCTCTGTCAATGGTGAATTATGCTCTCAAAATATAATGCAGATTACTCTCAGGAAATATGATTCTGAAGGAATAATGCTGAAATGATTCTGAAGGAATAATGCTGAAATGATTCTCTGCAATTGGCGAATTATGCTCTCAAAAAATAATGTTGAAACTGTCAAAAAATATGATTTTGCTCTCCTGAGAAAACCCTAACTCGGATTATGAAAAAGGTGATTGTAAAGAGTGAGTAGGGCAGCTTTATATAGAGCCCCTGCTCAACCATTTCACTATTTTGATGGTAAGAAAAACGCCAAACAGTCTTAGACCAATTCAAACATGAAATGTGGCGGTTCAAGTGTTAATGTTATGGCAGCTTCGGGTTCATCCTTCCAGCCACGAGTGAAGACATAAATTAATATAGCCTATCGGCTATTTATTTATATGTGATATTTAATGTGAAGGGGCGCTTCACTTGGCAACAATGTAATTTCTAAAAGGGCCGACCTTCCTTGTAATTCACATATTTTAATTGTAATTATATTTCTCTATTTTGGCTGACCTTGTACATGAAGAGGTGTGACCTCTCTCTCATTGTGTATTTATACAAGGTCATTTCCATCCTTTCAATCATCAAGCAAGTTCAATTCTCTCCTTCATTCAAGTGCGAATTTTCTCCAAGAGCAGATTGCGAATTTCTCTAAGTGCAGATTTAGGGTTCAAGGAAGGGCAGATTATTATCTGTTTTGCATCTAAAGTTGGTGCTGAATATTGGCCTTGTGATTGGCCTCATTGTAAAGAGAATTGTTGCCACTATTTATATATATAAAAGAGATCTTTGTTGCTGGATTTTTCTCCCTCAAGAGGAGGGTTTTCCCAGAGTATCTGCTGTGTTATTGTGTCTGATTTTGAATTAATTTCTGTGCATACAATCTGATCATTAAAATTTAACATCAAGGAGGTGATTCGACCTTCTTTGGTGACAGCAAAAGAAGAAAAATTCAACATTGCACAGATAAAACTCATAAACTCAACCCCAAATGGTGTTTTCAGTTTTTTGGCGCAAAAACTCAGCAATTTGTTTTGATGAGTCTTCAAAGAAGAAATGGTCAAGTTCGCCTGCATTACATGTTGCCATTAAACAAGGTTTGAGTGCCAAATATTCAACTTCAGCAAAGTTCTATTGACCTAGTCATGGCGTGAGAGTTCCAAGTCGCATGATTTGTCTTCACGACAATTTTCTTCATTTCATTTTACTTTCTTTTCTAAAGTTTCATAAAGTTAAAATGAAATATTTCCTCGCTTGGGGTGATTTGCCAAAGATAATCGATTCAAATAATAGACTTATTATTTTCTTTCATGACATAATCGATTTCTATAGTTTTGCAACAAATATTTAACATTGACTTCCAAAGTAAAGTCTTTTGTTACCAAGTTTCGATTTCAATAGTCCAAAATTCATGTTTCCTTGAATTGATTTAAACTCTCCACTTTATGATATTTAAATAAAGTGCCCTTTTAACTATATTGAATTCCATTCTTTTATTTCAAAAAGCAATATATATTTATATATTTATTTTATTATATTTAATATATATAGTATAGTTTTATTTTACATTAATATATATCTATGTATATATATTTAAATTTTATAATTTAAATAAACTTATATACATATATATATATTTTGTAAAAACTATATTATATATATATATATATACACACACAAATACATATTTAATTGCAAAGTATGTATATTGCGAGCCAATCAGCATACTTTCATTATACGTGCCTATGTATATGTGTATATGTAAATTCCAAGGCAATATCAACATAATATTATTAATATTCATGTATATACAATAGGTTGGTTGTGGGTATGTATACATGTATATTTGCTTGTATATATTCCTATATGTATACGTATTCATAAATGTATTTATATCGATGCACTCGTATGGGCATATCCATTTGCTCTCATATGTTTGCATCGACATGAATATACTTATGGATACATGTATATACTATATACATGTATCCATGCCCACGTCCTAACCAGTAACATAATTCTATATACAATTACACATGCATATTCATGCATTCAAAAGTTGATAAGACTCCTAATGTCAACAAACAAGCCTACGGATGACTTAGACATAACTTCAACAAACTGACTTAGCTTTCTCAGTCTAAGGGATGTGTGTGTATGCTCAATTGGTACTCGTTACTGTTTACCCGACCAAGCTCCTCCTCGAGTGATATTTCTCCTTTGCCTAGAGGAATGGTCCTCTTTCCTTCACACCATGACACAACGAAAGTCATATGCTCACAACAAAGCAGTATACATAAAACATCTCAAAAGTTATAGAATAAACATTATTCCATAACTTACACGCAACATTTATTCAAGAATTACATCAATAGAAGTATCAGACAAATGAGACAATCATTTAAATAGGACACATTCATTTGATAACAAGAACAACATGTTTTATTCATCTAAAAGATTCAATCATTACAATGCATTTCCCTATGCAATAGTAGCTATACAATCGGGGTGTAACATTGAGTGAAAGCACAGGCGATCCTTGTCTTCCGGGTCTTCTAAGCACTTTTATGATGTGTAAGCACAGTTTCAGGCTTGGATTCCCAACTTGGCTCGGGTGATAACTCCAAACTTTGACTTGAAACTCTCAGAGCAACAGAGCTTATGAAATTGCAACTCAAAGCTAAACCCTAAAAACAAACCACCGAGGGTCCCCATTTGCAATGGGGCGATGTGTGAAATAGGTCACAACACAACCATACCTCGCACAAACCTAAATGTAACATCTTCCCTAAAGATGCATGGTGGGCTACTATTAAATAAGCAACCAATTACAATTCAATCTATCAAAAGCATTACAGACTAGCTAACTTGTTTGTTTAATGGCAAAAATAAATTAATAAAATAAAAGAAACTAAATTTTTGGATCATCCCTTGTCAATAAACAAGTAGGAGAGAAATAATGACCATCTCATTTGAGAATTGCTAGAATTGATATGTTCCACAGGTTTTCTGGAACAAGGATGGTGGGATGGCAGTGGATGCATTTCGGGGACAGCAGTCTGGGGACCATTTTTTGGGGACGGCTTCAGGATGGCAATATATATGTAAGTTTTATATATATATATATATATATAGAGAGAGAGAGAGAGAGTCAAATTTCTACAATTTAATGTACAGCAGCAATATAACATGACAATGCTAAAATGATGTTGGATGATGTCTGCAGAAGCCTGCATGCTAACCACATTCCTAAAAGAAATTGTTTGTTTGTACTTCTCACACAATACCACACCGTCCCAAACCATGGCAAATGCACCTTTAATCTCTTTTGCAACTGACAATAATAACCAACTCTAATACCATATCAAGAAGTTTGAAGTTTGAGGCTTATTTGAAAAGTGAAATCAGAAATACAAATTATTGCTGTTAGTATTAATTGTTATATAACTTATATGATTAACTATCAATCTGAATCATCATCTATTTATATGATTAACTTATATTGTTGCTGTCACTGCTGTCATGATTAATTTAATTCTTGATATACTGCTGTCATGATATATCTATTGCTGCTGTTATAATGCTGTCATGTTATACTGCTGTAATGATATATGCATTTCCTGCTGTCCCCAATTTTAGGAATGCATTCCAGGACATTTCCACATTTTCTCAGTTGGGGGAAGGTGGGGCAGCGAGTGGATGTCCCTTAACATCCCACCATTCCCGAAATGCCTCAGGGGACAGGGACCAGGGTCTGAGGGGTGGGGACGCGTCCCCATGTAACACAGGAGGATTGACAATACGTTTCTAGACTTGTTTCGCTAAGCACTTATACCAAAAACAAATTTACTTCAATAGAGTTACTCTTAAGTATAAGTTACAATAATTTAATGCATATGGGACAAGCATAGTAATCATAATACATTTTTCTCTTGGCCTGCTCAAAACTAGAATCCTTTAAAGGGGTGAACAAAAACTTGTGCTATACTTTTGGGCCTGAAAAAAATGAGAAAAGACATAAAATAGTTGGAGTGAAGCATGGGCTCCCCACAGCCATTGTAGAACCCAGTGGCAGGTTCCTTCCCCAACCTATGAACCCATTCAGATTCTTGTTGATGTGTGGGGTGGGTACTGCTGTTTCCATGCTGCTCTTGTTCAACATGGTGGACAACTGTCTAGACAATTTGTTATGTCCCTTTCGAGCTCATCTTCAATGACTGCAATACTATACTACCAATATTGGTTACGGGCCACTAGTTTATTGCTTGACACCAAATGAAGAATACAGTTGTGAAGGACAAATGCCATCCTTCTTGAGTTCCTTGGCCAACTTGGGGGTTGTTACTAACATCCTCCACTATCGAGTCAACTAGCTTACATACATGAGCTGAATTAGTCACCACTTGTACAACATTAGAGGGCCCAACCTCTTCTATGGCATCCTTCAAAATCTGAAATTGGAAGCATCTTTCCTCTTCCCTAAACAATCAATAGCTTTGAAAAAATAAGAGTCAGTTGAACATGTGACAATGATATTGATGAGTGGTTGATATCTAATATCAATCCACCCATCTATGATGATTGAGCAACCATCATTTATCCAATTTTATTTTATTCCTCCATCACTACATTCATCTTAGAATATTGTCTGTCAAGAAGGGTAGTATGTAGCTTATTTTCTCTAGGAGGGGCAAATGAGGGACCAGCAACAATTGCATCTATGAACATTTGTTTGAAATAGGAAGAACATTCCACATGAAATGGTACAGCATGGGCAATAAAAAATTTAGCATAGAAGACTTAAGCACCTCTCATGATTGCATCTTAAACATTCTTGCAACACTAGTAGCCATTTTTTCCCTTGTTAGAACCCTCTTCCCTTTGACTCTCAACATCTATAGTTTTGGTAGGCAATGACCTACTAGGTTACATTGTCTACGTTTGCATTCCCTTCTTTTTTGCCTCCCCCTCCATGTACAACCTAGTCACCTAGGTCTTCTCAGCTAGGATTATTTTTACCAAATTTTACCCCTTGTACACTTATACACAAAATATTAGAATAATCAATAAACCATTGTATAACTGCCCCTATAGTCTTTGTTACACAACTAACATAGCCATAATCTACTTCCCTCCAAATTTTTTCCACCTTTGTCTATGCTTGTTACAAATCGTAAAAGAATTTTTTTTAATTAAATGGGTCTTTTGCATAGAATTTGAGGAGTTCAAAAGGGCATTCAAATGGGTTATTTGAACTCATAGTGCTTGCAACACTCCCACTCCCAAAAGCACTTCTACAACTTATTTGTTGAATTTGAACCTCTTCACCCTGACTCCTCACTATTTCCTATTGTCTTTTTGTTGAAAATTCAAAACATAGCTACAAGTGCAAACATACAAAAAACCCTCCCAAAGTGTTTTAAACTTTGAAAACCAAAAAAAAATGCAAAGAAATTTGAGCAAATGAACAATGAATAAACTTACCTCAAATGACATAATTGATGCTCTCTTGCCTTCTTCCCACAATTGTTTTCTTCTCTTCTCACATGTTTTTAGTGGAGTTATTTTTGGTTTAAGGTAAGTGTAAAGGGGTGTGGAGGTGTCTGTGGGCTCCCCATCCCTTTTTTTCAACTCAGTGTTTTTTTTATTTGCAGTTTATGCTGGTTGGGCCATAGGGGATGGCTAGGCAAGGGATATCTGGACATCCCCTAGTTGTCCCAAGGTTGATTGTTCATCCCTTGTTGTTTCCTCCAATTTTTCATAAACATTTCCACATTTTTCCAAAGATTGGGTACACGGTGGGGATGTTTCAGACCTATCCCTATGTCCCCAAAATGTCCACTATAGGGGACAGGTTGATTGGTTATCCCTTTTTGTTTCCTCCAAGTTTTTCATTTCAAAAACATTTCCACATTTTTCCTAAGATTGAGTACATGGTGGGGATGTTTCAGACCTATCCCTATGTCAGTGAAATGTCCACTATAAGGGACGGGTCAAAATATGTAGAGACACATCCCTGAGGTACATGGCGACTAAGGTATTGAGACCATTCATAGACTTATTTCATTGTTTACTTTTATGATAAATTGGTTTTGATAAAAACTTATGATAAGCATCTAATACATTTGAGGAAATTTTTGCAAGTTTTGAAAAAGAATAAGTTGTTGCTCAATGAGAAGAAATGTGAATTTGCACATCAATTAGTAATCTATTTCGAAGATGGTTGGAGATGGGAGTGTTGAGAATTGATCTAGCAAAATTGGAAGGCACTTTAGAGCAACCTAAGCCTTTCAATGTAATAGAAACCAACCACAATACACTTTTTGAGTTAAAGCATAAGATCAACAATGCACTAGTTTTGGCATTATCTATCTTGCAACAATCATTTAAGGTGGAAACGATGTGGCTGATTATGCTATGGGAGTAATCCTATTACAAGTAGGCACTTGCCATAGTCCCTGCTCTTCTAGAATTTTTTCACATTGATTTTCTCCAGGATAATCATTTATATTGAGTTTTGTTGTTTAGAATGTTTTTAGTTATTTGTTTGTTTCATTTCATGTGTGCAACAACCTACAAAAATTTGCAGCATTTAACCAACTCATTTATAAGCACACTTATTGTTTTCTTAGGCAAAATACTAAGAGGATAACAAGCATAATTAGCTAAGTTGTTTTATCATAAGATAAATTTCATGTTGCTCTATTAGATATGGGATGCCTATGCTAATTATGGATCAAGTGCAGACATTATTACATTTTTCATAAGGCAAAAATTTCAGCATAGAACACCAATTATTGCATATATTTTAAATAGAAACATTTCATTGGCAATCTACAAAACTTCTAAAAAGGATAAAAACTTTAGTAATTTTAAGTTTTACCGGTATGCTTCACTGAGAGCTTTCTCTATATGTGTCACATTTCTTATTCCAAAAGCAATAGTGTAACCATCCATTGACGCATCTTTGAACTTAAGGGCTTCTGCATCTCCTTCAATCCATACTAAGGAACGGGTTTCTCCAAGTCCTGCAGTACAGTATTACTCTATGCTAAAGCATGTTTTGCAAATAACTCGGATAAAGCAAATGTCGATAAACCAAAAACAGACGCAAAAACATTCAAACAACACTGCAAACTAAAAAAAATCCATTTAAGCATTGCAAACAAAGAAACAAAAAAGAGTCCATGCCTACGGCAGTGGCAATATTTACATGATTTGATATAGGTTCACCTCTAACAATTGCACGCTTCCTACCAACATCCAGCATTGCAGCGTTGATATCACAGACAAAGACACGTGTCTCATCTTCTTCATCTTCGTCAGCAGCAACACGTAAAGTCCCACAATGTTCAATGCTATGTATAGCTTCCAAAACACGGAATGCAATATCTCCTACAAAATAATTGGCAAATATAGTAAGATAAGATTCACTCTTAATAAAGTTCTTTACACACCATACAAGTCTAAACTAATTGTAAATAGTTGAAAAACTCCACAATAGTGCATACTAACAAAAGAAAAAAAGGATCCAAGGTAGTGACTCCATTCAATAAATGAAGCCCATAATTCAGATTTTGCTCATGAGGGTTAATAAAAAGCATGTATTATGAGAAACTATCTTCTCAACAATCCAGATTCCAGACTCTTCATGAATCATGCATATTAGTGAAGAGACATCTAGAATTGTTTTTGTGTGTCCACAAATTTTAATCAATGTGAAGTATTCTTCTTGCTAAGCTCAGCAATGCGACCATCCTGCTGAACCACAGAATAAGATCATTCCTACATAGAAAAGTCCATGCCAATGTGGCTTCATGAGATAGCTTCCATGGAGACTAGTGTGCATTATCTTCAGTCCAGACAAGAGAAAGCAGCATCTAACATCAGTTGCCTCTTGTGCAATGTGCAACAAGTATGAAATTAATAAATGCTCTTATATGTGCAGAGACACTAGAACTATATGATCTATTCATCAGGTAAGGAATGTTTAGCACGTGCAGGAAGAGGAACTTCAAAACAAACTTGATGCTTGGACTCTAATTTTTCTGAAAGAGGCCACTAACCATGTCATGATCCATACCAAAGATTGTGAATTTGTTTTTCTACTCTCCTTTTTAGAGTTCTTATTATTCTCCTCCATTCCACTTATGTGAAAGCATACTCAACAGAGAATATTTATTATATTTATAATTATAGAAAGGTTATAAGTTAATGCCTATGTAAGTCTAGTGCTACACAATCAACACTTTAAATAGAAATGGTCTGTAACAAGCTCATTGATAAACCTTGCCTACATAGTTGAAGACTGGCATTTTTAAAATGCCAGGCATGACATTGATGCTGTCATGATTCATATTCAATAGCTAATGAACAATGGGGAGTAACAATGGAGAGTATCTGTTTTTACTCTCAGTATTTCTAGGTCAAAAAGCAAATTCCCAACTGAGCCTTAGAAGGTTACTAAGGCACGAGATCTTTGGAGTATTTTCTTTCTATTCTAGCACATAATGTAAATTTACCAAAGCTATGCAGAAGAAACTGATTAGCAAGGGACCCCACATTCCAAAGCATGTTACTGAAAAAACTGCTATCTTTTGGCCTGCAACAAATGTCAAGGCCAAATCAAAAAATAAAATAATAATTCTTTTATCCAGTTACTGTTTCACCACCAGTCCACAGTTTTTAGCTCTTGATCTGTCTCCCTAAGCTCTCCATTGAGACAGACTTGTGTTCAATGAGTTTCCAGTTGGAGTCTGTCAAAGAGTGTTGCTGAACAGAGTTGATTCCAAAGTTGATTCTTGGTATCTTCAAATTGCTTCTGATAGTCTCATGCGTAGTTTAAAAACTCCTGACTCGGCAAAACTTGGCAGGCCTAAATTTGACTCAGACTTGGCAACTCAGAAAAACTCGCCAGAACTGCCTGTTCATGACTGCATGCTGCCCATCCATGACTGCAAGCTGCCTGTTCATGACAGGAAATGCCCAACGCCTTCCTGCACAGACAAACAGCAAACATTTAATCACCTGCTCACAATCAGACAACATGCCCTCAACTGGAAAATGTGCTCAAGGGATTGCATGTTTTTGGCATTTGGCATCTGTGTGGTCAAGGGATCTTCACACAGCGCGATTCCTGCATTCTTGTATTTACGACACGATTCCTGCAATGTCCTCATGGCTTTAGTCAAGCCCTTTTCCAGTTAACTTGCTAATTTTCTGTGAAAAATTGCCTCTCAAATTTTTGGCAAGTGACTGCAGAGCAGTTTTGTCTCACAAGAACCCACAAGTCAGGCAAGTTTTTTGCTATTTTTTGACCTATGGTCTCATGTTAGCATTTCTTTTCATGCTAATAGTTTATTTCAATTGGTGAATTTCCTCAGGAAGAATCTTAAGATGATATACCTTTGTATCTGTACAATGTTAACTCCCTTCCTCCCTCATGCGCATGCATATGCCCACATACACACGTTCACAGATAGCCTTCCACATGCACAGAAGCATTATTCATCCAAATTTTATATAGTAAAATGTTCAAAGATAAGGAGTGTGAAATCTTGTTTTTAATGCTTGAAGCCTATGTATACCTACCTTGTACAATGTTGTGTTTCAGTTACAGGTGACTACATCTTGTCAAGGATTCCAAATTCACTGAACAATTTCCTGCATGCTATTGTTTTGGACATAAATAGATTGGTAAGACTTAAGAGTACAAATCTGTAGAGAAGGGCAGATTTGGATGCCCTTCAGATCAACAAGAGACTCTGAAGCACTTAGTAAAAGCATAGATAATTATCTTCCTGTACCCGTTGGATTTTCTTGAACGATCAAAAATACCATATGGTTGTAGGTTCTCAAAATTTTGTCTATTCTAAAGATGCATTAATAAGCACAGCAGTGAGGATGGATGCATCATTCAACTCGGTAAGACATCTCTCAGAGCATATTTAGTAAGTAGAAATCTCCTGTGTAAAAATTAATTCCTATAAAATCAAGAATGCTCACCAGTCTAAGTAAACACCTCCTGCTCTCCTGATCCCTACAAACGTTACTCTTTCCTAATAAATTTGGATATGGACCATAGTTACTCACTTTGATACCATCCTCTTGAATTTTATTTAAACATTTTTTACATGTTACACCCCTTGTCTTACCCGCATCCCATTTTGTTCTCCTAAAGTTCCTTGGGAAACAAAAAGTAACGTTGTTATATTCTAAACAAAACAGAGAAAAAGGAGAAGCACATTCAGTACTCCTGTAGTTTCTCTTTATTTGCCATCAAAACAGAATTCTAATGGAGGATAGAAATTTGTGCCCTAAAGTCTTGGCTGTCCCCCTTGTTCTTACAGTGCTCATTCCATCTGACCAGCAATACAACAATATAGTCATTTTCCCTTCATAGTTTTTATACATGAAGCATTTGATCAGTGTCAGAAAAAAGAGATAAGCAGTTAACATATTAATGCTCAAATTATTTCAATGGATGAAACTTTTACAATTGCACATTCAACATTTGACACATTAAGAGTGCAAATCTACAGCAGCAAGAGAATAAGCCAACCTCTCAAAAGTATGAGTGTCAGGCTACATTCCTAGAACAGCTAAAATAATTTAAAAAAATCCCAGATCAATGAGATTGTAAGTTTGCAGAGGGAAAGATACACATTACAAATTCTAGAGCATGGCTCTTTGAGACTAAAACAGTATTTGTGAAATACAAAAATGTGGTCACCTGTTCCACCCGCAACATCAAGATGCTGCATTCCAGGAAATGGACTCAATTTTGAGACAAGTCTGCCAAAATGAATAATAAACAAGACAAAATTAGCTTGCATTGCTCATCTAATATAGAACAAGGCAAGGTTTCAAGAACTTGCATATTTCTTATGGCATATTAAAAGAGACTGTCGTATTAAGTAAAAGAACCTGTCTTTCCAAAATCGATGAAGACCACAACTCATTAGGTCATTCATAATGTCATATTTTGAAGCAACCCTTTTGAAAACATCACCAACCATTCTGCTCTTTTCCTCTTCTGGCACTTCTTTAAATCCTGCATCAAATCACACAAATATACATTAGCACAGAAAAAATTTATAATAACCTTATTTGAGAAGTCTACTAGAAGAAAGCAAGGACTGATTATTGCAGCTTTGCACAGAACAGAGGATCTAGCATAGCATGTATAATCTGTTGAAGATTCTTATTAGCCCCTGCCAAGGCAGGAACTATGGTGATTGATAATTGTTCTGCCCCTAATCAGTTATTAATCATTGTATCTTGTAACCAGTCAAAAGCCATTATGTTTTAATTCTGAGAGAGCGGTTATTATGATTTCCTTGCATTAACCACAATGACAAATAGTTTGCAATAAATGACACTGGCGGTAGCAATCTGTGTACCCAGTCCCACCAGACAGGTTAACACTAGTCCCTACTACATTATTCACCTAAACTGATTATAATTTATGAGCCTCACATGGTACACCATTGGAGTCTGGAAACTATAGTTTCTAGGTTTTATTGTTTAACGGCAGTGACACTAATTAAACATAGTGAAATATTATACAATTAAACACAAATTGCTGGTGTCTCAATGCTCAAGGCAGCAGGCCCAGATGGCCATAATACTGGGTCCGCCATCACCACCATCAAAACTCTTGCCAAGTGTTAGTAGAAAACACCTTAGGAGTTTGAAAACAAATGTAGGTGCTCAAAACATATAAAATATAAAACAAATACTTTGCCCAAACCTCATCCATGCTGAAATATTTCCCGCTGACTTCCTATCATTGATCACCCATATCTTATTACTTTCCCTTGTTGACCAGTTACTGTCTTTGCCTCATCAACCAACCCTTTCGTTCAGTCCTTTTTAATTCACTACTACCTCACTATCATTGCTTTCAAACAATAAATTGACTGTGGCCATTGGATAATGTTAAGGTTTGAAACGTAAGATAAAGAAATTAAGTTTAATCCTAGCTACTCTTGAATCCCAACGATTGATTTTCTAATTGAATCAGCTAGATTATGCATTGCATATTTTTACATCACACAAGTCTCCAAGACAAAATGTTAAGACTATTATGAACCCTATATTATTAGTGTCTAAATCATAGTAACGAGACTCAGACGCGGCTCGGACTCGGCGAGGGCGACTTGGCACGCGACTCGGCAACTCGGGACTCGGACGCGACGCAGACGCAGACGCGGCAATATGAAAAAAAGTTGAAAAAACCCTAGAAATTTAGAGATTTTTAAAGATTTAAAACTTGTTTCAAGCACCCTCTATTGAATACAACTCAAATAAAATCAAATTTGATCACATGCACAAGTATACAACGATTACATAAGTATAAAGCACACAAATTGTAGTTGCGCTGCTGAAGGAAATAGCATACTTAGATATATAAAATTAGTCAAATGTATACAAAACTCATGGAATATGAAATCCATGACATCAAATGTTCCATACAAATATGAAATATCAAAAGTAAAACAATAGCTGGCAGGTCATCGACTCTATGCCCTCTATGGCATATTCAAAGATCCTTTACGCATGCCTAAGGGTCCTAGATGATGTTGCAGCTGCAGCCATAGTCTCTGCCTGTGTCTGACTCTCCATGCCACTCTCACCGACAATAGCTATGTCTCCTAGTGCTCTAGCCTCCTCCTCAACCATGGCTACAACCTCGCCTCTCTCTCACTGGTCCACCCAATTAAGGTCCTCACTAAAGACCGTGATTCAGAGACTTCAATGATCCACTCCGGGACCGTGGATCAACCTCCTCTGACTGATCGGGTTTTATCGGTCAAAAAGCTTCCTCGTGAATCGGTATCGGCTAGTTGTAATGAACATATACCAAGTCATTCATCCCTTCCATCGGTTAATCTATTGGCGCTCTTTTGGAGTGTATGTGCTCAAACATACCTTAATCATGTTTCACAAACTGACATGAACTACATGGTCAGTTCAATATACTTAATGGCATATTCTTTGTAGGATCGGGTATCGAACCAAACATATGCCACCAGCTATCTGAGATGAGAAAAAGAAACAAAATCAATCTCATTTCAAGTTTCAAGTTCAAGTTCGACATTTAATAATAAATTATAATATAAATAGATGAAAATTATGCCCTTAAATATATTTCTTTTACTCGATATAATGTTAACCCCATTATCTTGCATTTGACATGCAAAGAAGTCTCCCTTGTGCCTTAGTGAAGGCATCTCTACACCACTGTAGTAACAAATGGGCAACATCCACGGTATCACGGTAGAGCCCACTAAGAATTTCTCTATCTGCACAAAAATCACGGCGGAATTGGAAGGCTGGATTTAGGAAACATGCGGCTACATGGATGGGCCTATGAAGTTGGTTTTGCCATCTCCTATCAATGATATCCCAAATGGGACGATACTTCTCCTCAACTCCACCATAGACTGATCTAATGGCCTCTTTGGCCCTATCCATGCCCTCATATATGTAGCCCATTGCGGGCTTCTCCCCATCTCCAACTCGTAGGAGAACTAGCAAGGGCTCAATAAACTGCAAAGTGCAAACATGTTTCACAAATAAGTGTGAACTAAAATAAACAAATAAAAGTAAGATATGATTAAAAATTAAAACATAATAAAGAATTAAATTTTACCTTCACAATCTCATCCATTGGTGTCCAAAACCCTTGCTCATCAAAAATGCAATCAGCCACAACAATCCCTGCAGTGCTTGTAGAAAAGGATGAGGAAGACCACTCCTCACTAGTAAACATGCGCCTTAAGGCTGCCCTTGACCGAATCAAGGATTGCATCATGATAAAATTTGTTGCAAACCTGGTGATGCCAGGACGAGACAACTCCCTCAACCCCGTGTATTGCCTCATAAGGTTAAGCACCCATGTGTGGTTGTATACAAATTTGCATATGTTTTTTGCTGCTTCCACACATGTTTTGATCCATGGGAACTTGCCATGATCCTCCAACATGAGGTCAATGCAATGGGCGGCACATGGAGTCCAAAATATAGTAGGGTGCCTCTCCATCAATAATCTACCAGCAGCAACATAATTTGTTGCATTATCTCTCACCACTTGCACTACATTCTCTTCCCCCACATCAGCTATCACCTCCTCTATAGCCTCACACAGGTATGTGGCATTTTTGAATTGGGCGGAAGCATCAATGGACTTCATGAAGACGGTGTCACTTGAAAAAATAAGCAAAACCAATTATTCAATAAATTAAAAAACATAAATCAGCCATATTAAATTATTAATCACTAAATCAAATTCAAATTCCAATGCATTGAGGGAAGTACAATTACCTCCGGAGGAAACTAGGAAATTAAGCAGCGTCCTATTTCTCCTATCAGTTCAACCATCAGTCATGATGGTGCAACCAATCATCCTCCACTGCTTGCGCTGCTCCTCTAATTATGCTTTCACATCTGCCACCTTTTGAGTCAAAAGTGGGCCCTTTAATTCATCTTCACTAGGGTCTTTGAACCCTGCCCCACATATGGTTATGGCATCAACCATGTTTTGCCAGAAAGGTGACCTATAACATGTCATAAATAAATTTATAAGTTACATAAGTATTGTAAAATGAAAAAGTTTTAAGTTTTTAACTTTAAATTTGAATTTGATAATGAGATACATCTAGATTCTAAAATTTAAATATAAATTTTAAAACAATTAAATGAAAAAGAATTACCTGGCTACATGGAAGGGAATGGTGCAGTAGTACCAAAAGTCTGCAATTGTCTTTTTTGCTGCATCATGTGTGTCCTTGTTCCAACCCATGCTCTCAAGCGACGGTTGGGAACCAGAAGTAGTGCGTGGTACAAAATATGAGTCCACCCTAG
>VDFB02153199.1:0-18647 GCA_007258455.2 Sequoia sempervirens | reverse complement strand
TTCAAATAAATTACATTTTTAGAAACTAGACTCCATTCTATAATTTAAAAAAAAAAAATTCAATTAGTTTCCAAAATTTGTAGGGGTAGCATGACCAAAATTATGTTTTTCAAGAAGTTTCCACTTAGAAAATTTGTAAAAAATCAAATATTCATTAAAAAATTATCAGAAAAATCATGCATAAACTACATACTGTTAGCTAATTTCTCACCAGAGTGATTTTAAAAATACTAAAAAAAAGTTCACCATGCTAGGGACGTACAAGTGTTGCTATGTTATGTTTTTCTAACAAAAATAACACCAATTTCTATACATCCCTCTTTTGAAATCTTTAATCTCAACCATTTTCAAAATAAATTAGTAGTTTAGAAAGTAGACTCAAAGCACTTTGACCCTTGCTTTTTTTCCATCTAAAAATTTTGAGTGTACCTATCCTCAATTTCATGTCCAAGGTCAGTATTTCTTGATTTCAGAAAAAAAGTGGCCACTTAAGCCCCCTTTTTGGCCTCCTGTGTTTTTGCACTTACTTGTATATGATTCCTTGATCAAAAATCACACTTGGGATTTGACTTCACTTCTTAAAGGAAGGAAGATAATTCGATGTAAGTGGATATATTGAACTAAATTTGTAGTAGATGGGTTAGTTGATAATTACAAAGCACGTTTGGTTTCCAAAGGTTTTTACAAGTTATAGGAATTGACTAGATATAAAAACCTTTTCACTAGTTGCTAAGATGACTTCCATTTGACTCACACTAGCTATAACTGCAACATATGTATGAGATGTACATTATATGGATGTGAAGAGTGCATTTCTTCATGGAGACCTTGAGGAGGAAATCTACATGGAACAACCACCAAAGCTTGTTCAAGATTCATCCTTAGTTTATAGACCTAGGAAATCTCTCTATGGCCTTAAATAAGCCCCTAGAGTTTGGTATGCCAAGATTGATTCCTACCTCCTATCTTTAGATTTTACTAGATGCATTCTGATGCTAATGTGTATCTATTGTGGTAGGATGATTCAATTTTGATACTAGTTTTATATGTTGATGATGTTTTGATTATCGAGATTACTTCATCTACCATTGCAACTATGAAGAGATCACTTCAGGATAGATTTGACATGAAAGACTTTGGTTTATTGTACTACTTCCTTGGCATTGAGATTTCATAGTCAGCTTTAGGGAGTACTCTTGCACAACCTAAGTATACTCAAGTGATCTACTTGCAAACCATCTCTGACTCCCTGTCTATCTAGAGTCAAGCTTGAGGCTTCATGTAGTACATCATTGGTTGATGCTACATTGTATTGACAAATTGTTGGTAGTCTTATAAGTACTTGACTTATAGGAGGATAGACATTTCCTATGCATTAGGCATCATTTAGAGATTTACGCAGGAACCTCATGCACTACATTAGAAAGCAACTAAGAGGATCCTTCATTATCTTCATGGTACTCTTGGGTTGGGGATTCACTACAGAGTTGGTTCATCAATTGACTTGGTTGGTTTTATAGATTTAGATTGGGCTAGTGACACTGAGCATCACAAGTCCACTTCAAGTTATAGTTTTTCACTTGGTTCAAGTCCTATCAATTGGTTTAGTAAGAAGCAAAATGCTATTGCTATATCATCCACAGAGGCAGAGTTTAGGTGGGTTGTTAATTCAGCTACTGAGGCTATATGGCTTTAGGGCATTCTTACTAAGTTTGGTATTCCTTTTAGGAATCCCATAGTCATCTATTGTGACAACCAAAGCACTATTCATATATGCAGGAATTTGGTTCTACATTAGCAAACTAATCACATTGAGATTCAGATGCATTATATTTGAGACTTGACTCATTAGATCATCGACTTAGTTTTTTGCTAGTCTTTAGAGCAGGTTGCTAACATCTTCACCAAACCCTTTACTAAGAGAAAGTTCATTCATCTACAAGCTCTTCTTGGAATGCAGTCTACATCAGTAGCATCATCATCCTTGGGGAGATCTTGTCTTTTTCTCCTCTTCTCTCTTTTTGGAGGATAGTCTTTTCCCACTAGGTTTTTTTATCTTACTCTATTTTTAGAGAAATTTCATTGTACATGAGTACCTTATCAAGCTTCATGCCTGGGACTCATTTATTTTGCATTTTACATGGGCACCTCACTAGGCTAGTAGGCGAGACCCATTTCATTCATGCCCACCTAAGCTATGCTTAAGGGGGTGTTAGTGTATATATTTTATGCATACACTTGGTTTACTTAAGCCTTCTTATTTGTCCATTTACACTTAACACTTGTTCATGTGATGTGTCAAGTTGGGTAGAAGTTTCATAGAAGTGTTGCCTTAGTTTTGACACCTCACGCTACTTTAGTGGAAGGAAACTTGCTACCACTCCATGTGTGAGGAGTTCTATCCTTATTTTGTGGAAGTTGGTTTCCTTTCTTCTCCTTTATATATGTATGTCTTTTTTTCCTAATACATAATTGGTTGACTTCACATAACTTTTGGTTTGTTCATTATGGTTGAATTATCTCTTCATAATTGCTTGTTTTCACAATCCCTACATAACATTGAAGGAATTTTTGAAACATCGATGCCTAGGATATAATGTCACTCAACCTACCAATTTGGCTCTATATTAATGACAATTTTTCTATCAACTAAGTTTACCTTTTTATTCTAAATGTGTAATTTTTCTCATTCTTGCATGCACATTTTTGTCACTCAACCTTTGGTGTTGTTGTGCTTTGCCATTAGTGATAGCTCTTTTTCTTCTCCTTGTACATTCTTGTTGGTTTTGTTACTATTCATGTTCATTATTATGTCAAGAATAATTTTCATGTCTCATTTTCTTTGTGTCCTAATTAACATGCCAGATTTCTCTCTTTGGTAGATCAATGGTAATCAATTTACTTTTTTTCATTTTCTTTCTTCATGTTTTCTTGTTCATTATTCATTTTTTCTTGTGGATTTTTCTTTCCTATATGCTAGGGTCCTTTTTTAGCCTTTTCCATACATTTGAATATTTTTCTTTTCTTAAATCATGTCTTGTCATAATTTTTAATTTGCATGTTGATAGATATATTTGTTAAGTTTCTTTCTTATTTTTTATTTGGTGGCATCGTGATGACTTCACCCTCAAGAATACCTTAATGTTGAATCCCATACTTAGAAAAAAATCAAATCTTTTAGAATCAGGATATCATTTTTATTTGTGTTTGCGTATCCATTTAGATGATGTGAAATATTGTTCCTTGATATTTTCTGACTATTTCTTTCAAAATTTCTATTTTGGGGTTTCATTGATGGGTTACTAGCTTGGAAATTTTATCAAAATGTTGATGCCTAATATTTTCCAAGTCTATTTCTTTTGGGATCATGAAGGGGTACTATTTTTTTTTTTGAAATGTTAATCCTTGACATTTTGTTGATTCTATTATTTTTAGGATGGTTATTTTAGGATTTTCCTTTATTGGGTACAAATGTAGATATTTTCCAAAATGTTGATCACTATTAAAGTCTTGAGTGTTTTCTTTCAAGATTTCTATTCGAAAATTTATTATGCTCATTTACTCAATATTTTATTTTCCAAATGTCCAATCCCAATGATTTACAAGCCCATCTCTTTTAGAATCATGATATTGGTGCTTTCTTTAATTTGATACTTGTTCTAATATTTTTACATAGTCTAGTTCCTAAAAGTTTGTATGCCTATGTTTTTTGGGATTGTTATCCAAGATCTTTCCTACATTGATATTGATTCTTTGGTATGTTTGAACCTTTATTCCTAATAGCATATACTAATTTACTTTTTTGAGATTATTGTTTCAAGCATTCCTTTACTTGCATACCAACTCTTATCATATTTTTATTTTAAAACCTTAAGAATTTGTTTTATTGTTGAATGATTGTTGGATGTTGATTCCAGATTTATGGGTGCGAGGACGAGATGGTGCATTTATGCCATGGTTTTGTAGCGGGCATTGAAGAATTTATCGCCGTTTCGCAGACCCGCGTTTTATATCCCGGAATTGCTTCGCCATTGAGCCGGTTTGGTATTTGATGCCTCTTTTAAAATTCACTCTTCTCTGTTAAAATGGAATTTGTTGTTGCTTAAATTATTTTTCCACTTTTGTTGGCAGATTGAAGGAATTGAAATGAATGTTGTTTCATTTAATTGCATCGCTAGTCTCCAGCCCGCTACGCTTTTCGACAATTGAAACCGGATAGCATTTGTTGGTATTTGTCATACCTAAATTTAAGCCAATTGTTTCAAATTTATTTGAGGTATTCAAAGTATCTCTTCTATAAATTGGTTAATTTTGTTTGGCTGGTAATTATTTGTTCCATCCATCGTTTTCAATGTCGCTTTTGGTTAAATTCATGTTTAATTTAGAATTCATCTCCGCCGTTAATAAGTAACCTTTGGCCAGAAATTGTTGCGCTTCCCTCCAATTAAACCGTTTTACAGGGCATAATAAAGATCATGATGGGCCAAAAAGTGGTAATATGATGGGTATGTGGCTGATGACTTTTTTTTTACCCAAAATTGATGAAACGAAAAGGGTTTTTAAAGGATATTCTTAGCTTTCCACCAATACAAATTATGCTTTATTTTGAAATTGATAAGTAATTATTATTTATTTTCTATTAAAATTACGACTAAAGTCCTGATTGATAAGTTAATTGAAAAACATCTATAGCTTTCAAACGATATCACATTTTTTGAATCCAAAACATGCGTCACATTCTATGCTTCACATACTACAGGATTTAAAAAATAAAAATTGAATTTCATTAATTTTTGACCAAGTTAAGGTGGTCAAACATACAAGTTTTTTATATTTTTTAAAAGTTGTAATAAAAAATCATAACTAATCATTTACTTGGAAAAAAATTACAAAAAATTATGCATCACATCGGGGACATGAATCCTCTACTTATATCTAAAATATTATAGAAAAATATTTATCATTTATTGTGGTTAGGGTGGTTAAAGAATGATTTACCTACTTCTTATTTTTTCCACGAAATTTTGAGTACTTTTGCATTGAAATTTCAAATTTTCACCAAATAGATTTTTATTTTTTAAAACAAACCTAGTAGTTTAGAAACTACATTCAATTTTCTATAGATTCTATTCTTACATATTTTTTAAATAATATAGATAACTTATTCAAATTTTTATGTCAAGTTGCTTAACTTTGATTTTTCTAAATTTTTTGCCACTTAAAGGCCTATTTTTTCCATGATGATCCTGCACATACCCTTTATAATTATTTAATTTTCTCCAACAGCCTCTTTTTCTATGCCAAACTCATTATTTGTACCATTCTTATATTCTCTTGTCTCATTCATTTTCCACCCTTGATTGAATTATCTTATAATTCAATCTTGGCCATTAATCCTTATCATTACCCTAATTTCTCCCTAACCCTATTTCATACTATGATTTTTAATCTTGGTCATTAAGATGTCTTATTGACATCCAATCTCAACCATCAATCCAAATCAAACCTTGCCTATAAATCAACCCTCTCATAAGCCATTTGGGGGGTTGATTCTTCAAGTATCCTTATGCTGTCAAAATCATTCATCCATTTCTATCTATCGTCATTCATCTATCATCTCCATCTTAATGTTATGATGCTAAATTGAGGAACCAACATATCAAGTCAATGGAATAATTCATTTTTCATTGTGTCTATTTGAGGTATTGAATATTTGGACTAGGTAATGCATGTTATTGTTTTATCATTTTTATTTTATCCAAATTTTTCATATACAGTTTACTTTGTTCATTGGTAGGGGTTAGACCCTAGAATATAAAAATATATTTTTTATATTTTATTTTTCTAATTGATTACAAATAGGAAAGTTAATCAAGAACAAATTTAAAAATTGATTAAAAAATAAATATTTATGAAAAAATTCTCTTTTTCTATAGATTAGATATTCAATTTAACTAAGTGCTCGAAAAAATAAGAAAAAAATAATACTACTATCATGCCCATAAATTTAACCTAAGGACATAACACAAAACTCAATTTTGTTTTGTTTTACTACAATATTATCAACCATCACACCTAACATGATGACTAACATGCACACTTAGTGACATTTCCCACATAATGTCACTACAAGCACACCACCCAAAAGGTAGGTAAATGGTAGGTGAGGTGAGTATGATGAACCTAGTTCACCTACTCTCAAATGAAGGATAACCTAATTTGGTCATGTATTGCAAGCAGTTCACATTTAACACATTAGATTGGGTTTACCACCTTAAAACCATCTTATTTGCAAGGTCCTTAGATGATTGTCTTAAAACATACTTACATTAGGGTGGAGTACTTATTTTGAGATATTGGCATAGATCTTGGCTATGGTTTTGGACTCTAAGACTAGATTTTTTTGATAAATTTTAAATGAATATTCTAAGGCCGCTATAGAGGTACAACTAAATGAAAGTTATTGGTTTGCAAGATCATTGTATACTAGACTATGCTATTTTAATTTCATCATCCATTTTTTTTGTTTTGATATCACTCCAATTAAACAAAATTAATAATTCATAATAATTATTTAAATCTAGACCTAAAGACATATTCCATTGAATTCTCTAAGCCCCAATATTATTCTTTTTATCTTAAATTATTAACTTCATATCACAAAAATAATTCTTATTAAAACATTTTACTAAATATATTAAAAAATAATTAATAATTTAATACAAATTAATATCTTACTAAATTTAATAATGAAATTATTAATAAATTATTTAATACTAACATATTAGGGTATGTGTAGGATCATCATGGAAAAAATAGGCCCTTAAGTGGTGAAAAATTCAAAAAAATCAGAGTTAGGCAACTTGACGTAAAATTTTGAATAAGTTATCTATATTATTTCAAAAATATGTAAGAATAGAATCTATAGCAAATTGAATGTAGTTTCTAAACTACTAGGTTTATTTAAAAAACTTTTTTGAGAAAACTTGAAATTTCAATGCCCTGGTAGTACTTAAATTTGTTGAAAAATAAGTAGGTGTCTTTGACCACCTTTTAATAAAATAATAATATTTTTTATAAGATTTTAGATATAAGTAGAGGACTTATGTCCCGATGTGATGCATATTTTTTTGTAATTTTTTTCCAAGTAAATAATTAATTATGAATTTTTTATTACAACTTTTTAAAAATATTAAAAACTCGTATTTCTAACCACTTTAACTTGGTCAAAACTTCATGAAACTCGCTTTTTAATCCTATAGTATGTACGTATAAAATGTGACAATATGTTTTAGATTCAAAATGTGATACCGCTTTGAAAAGCTATAGATGTTTCTTTCAATTAGCCTATCAATCAATACTTTTAGTCGTAATTCAAATAGAAAATGAATAATAATTATTTATTAAATTCAAAGTAAAGCATAATTTATATTGGTGGAAAGCTAAGAATTTAAAACCCTTTTGTTTCATCAATTTTGGGTAAAAAGGCATCACCACATACCCTACACATACCCATCATATCGCCACTTTTGACCTTATCATGATCTTGGGTACATACCCATTAATACTAACTTTATCAATGGGTAGTAGAGTTGGCTTTGGGAAGTGGGTTTGCTCCCCATTGGTCTCGGGTTCGACTCCGCTTCTAGTTTTAAGAGGTGTGACTTATTGCGAGTAGGTGATCTCACTCGTAAGGGACTAGTCTCACCCTAGCTCACCTCAGGTACCCAAGGTAAGGGCTGCTGGGCCGCTGGGTTGGGTCGCGAGGACACCCCTATAGTATAAAAAAAAAATATTACTAAATTTATCAATATTTTAATAATTTGAGTTATATTTTGGATTTCCTTAAATAGACACAAGAATCCACTTAACTTAATTTTCCTAATCTTAATTTCTTTAAAAAATGAAAATTTTATACCACCAATTTGTTTTATATTAATTCTCTTTTCTTAGGCTAAAAGGTAAGGAAATTACCTAAAGAATGTTTTGATTAGATTAAGACTAGAAGGGCTAGTACCCATTACAAAACAACCATTAAGGTAAATGAGGGGCTCACGAGAAGTGAAATACCCAACAAACTAAAGCAAAAAATTAAACATAAATAGTCTTACCAACAAAAAGAAAAATAGACAACACATAGACAAAAGACCAGCATGGGACCAAAGAACACCTATACATCTCCTAACAACTCAAGAACACTGATAGCATTCCTCTCTAGAGATAGGAAGTGGAGCTTCTCCTCAAAAATAGGGGCCCTTCTAAATAGCCTGAGTATCCATCATGGCACCCAAAGCCGAGCTATCCACCACCTTACCTTTCTTTTGCATGTGACTATCATCATATCCTTCCTCAACAATACGTTTTCCATTGCTCTTCCTTGTCTCTTGCAGAAAGATTTGAATGGTGAGGGTAGTGTTCTTCATGTTCGCCTTACTATAGTTAGTAATAACCTAGAGGCACTACGTGGTTTTTTCTCAATTCTTGTGAATAGCATCAATATCCATTTGTAAATTCTTTTTATCATCCTTCGTGCCAATGATAGCTCTTAGCTCTTCTAGATCCTTATCCCAATTGTCCCAATGCTCAAACAACTTAGCCAGGGAGACTATCATATCCCAATGACCACATTCCTCCACCTCCCCCAGCCATGGTACCTGTTGCTACAACACCTTATTCCTGGGCGATTTAGTCCCAATACAGGTGGTTTTTCCTAATTTTTGGGTGTTCTATGTTGATTTTTTATCATGATTTGAATCCTTGAAAAAACCTAATTGGGACTTATATTCCCCTCTAGGCTATTTAGTCCTATGTTAGACTTGAAATTGCATTTTATAGCATTAAAAACCCTATTTTTGTGATTTAGTTTGTTTTTGTTAGATTTTTGTGTTAGTTTACAAAATTGTTGTTTCATTCATTTCATTGCATCTAGCTTAAATTCATTTAAATTAGAATTAGAGAATATCATTTATGTTTTGTTCATTGCATTCATTGATTGTCCCTTGCATGAGATTTACAGCTTGGTGTCCTATTGCTAATGCTATAGTGAGATGAAGTTTGATACTCATGTCATCCCGCGATCTAGCATAATCGTCATGGATCTTGGGTTATCTAGCTCTTTCACTACTAGTGTTGACACTAGTTCACTAGGTATGGACCATACGCTTAACAACTCTTTTCCTTCAAGTAGTGTGACAAGTGTTGAAACAATGGTTGCTAGTATTCCATAGGAAAACATAATCCAAATACATGAAGAATTAGAAAACCTACAAAATAAATTGAGTATTGAAAATATCTCCAACACTGCCATTCCTACCATAGATAACATACATCACATGATTGAAAGTGAAGGAGTTGAACTTGTGCGTAACCTAGCTTAGATTTTTGGAAAAAATCTTACTTCAACAACTAGCTGTGCTTTACCTTTGAACAATGTCCACAGTCAAGAAGGAACTCAAATTCCTCCTCTCACAACCATTGCCTCTATTCCTACCTATACCAACCCTCATGTTACAACAATGATGCAACCTACTAGTAATGTCATTCCTACCTTGGGCATTTCTGCTAGCATTCCTAGTACCTTTGTGGTATCCCATGTTATATCTCCTACCACTTTACCTCCCATAAGAATTACATTCACTTCCCCCTTGAACACATATACAGCTCCACCATATTCACCTCCATCTCAAAACACAACCAATGATGCCATCATAAATCAAATTACGCAAAATGTTTCATCCCTTCAAAAGAAAATTTTCAACATACACCAAATTCAAAATGGCCAACCTAAATGCTATGTCAAAAGTAATCCCTTATCCTTGGAGATATTGAGAACATTGATACCACAAGGTTTAGATATTCCTAGGTTTGAGAAATATGCGGAGAAAAGGATATCCTTCTAACCATGTTTCCACTTATACTGCCTTATGTAGTGATTTTTCCCTTGAGGATAAGCTCATGTGAATACGCTTTTCCATAGGTCCTTGAAAGACACCACCTTAGAATGGTTTTCCTCGCTACCGAATAACTCAATTCATTCATTCAATGAACTGGTTGAGGCTTATGTAAACCATTTCCAAGTGTACATGACTCCTAAGATGACCTTACTAATTTGATGAGATGTAAGCAAAAGGATGATGAAAAATGTTATTGACTTCATTTCATGCTATCAATAAGTTTATTTCCAAATTGACGAAAGATTCCTAATCCTCATCTTCAATGGATTTTCGAGAACTTACAAAACTAAGATACAAGATAAGCTTAGCATGATGAAATTCTCTTCCTTCGTACACTTGTGTACTACCCTTCATTATTATAAAAAATCAGTTAGTAGTCATGAAACAAAAACCACCCCTAGCCAGCATGTAAAATCCAAATACGCAAACCAAGACAACTATCAACCCTTTAGGAAATAGAATAAAGGCATCCTTCAACTTAACCCTCCTCAACCAACTCAACATGTTGATACCTAAGTGGCTGCTATAAAGAAGACAAGTCCTTTTACATTTGGGGATCTAACTAGACAGTTTACTCCCTTACTTGATACTCTACATAGCACAATGTCACAACTTTTAGAACAAAAAATGATCACTTTTCCTCCCGTTAAAAATATCGATCCTAATAAAACTTTACCTCCAAATTTTAGATTGAATGCTTATTGCCATTATCACTCACAAAATGGACATGACATAGAACATTGTAAATGTTCCTAAACATCTTGTGTAAAACCTCATTGATTCCAAATGACTTCCAAATTGAGGTATCAATGATCAAAGAAATAAGTCTTTTTGCCCTCCTAACCAAAACTTACAACCTTACCAACCCTCTATGCCAAATCATAATATTTTTTTTGTTCAAAGCTAGTGAAAATAAGAAGAATGATGTGATGAATATTGACAAAGATGATGAAAACACAAATACCATTGAACAAGGTCCTATGGATACTGATGGTATTGGTCAAAATTCACCTCGTATGGGCCAAACTAAAAAGCCTCTTGAAATTGCTTTTCTCAATCTAAAGATAGAATTAGAAATGCACTTGAGGGTGATCCCACAAAGTTGGTTTACAATTTTAGGCAGACTTCGATTTTCTTAAATCACATATTTTAGAAAATATAATCGATTTAAGCCTTTAAAAGTTTCATTGAAAGCATTCCAATTGACAAGGGTTTTAACAAACTACCTTATATCAAACCCTCATTGGATAGAACCCCACTAGTTTTAAACCATACCTATAATAGAGTCTCCTTACACCTATCAAACCACTAAAACAACTTTAATTTACCTTAGATCAAATAAATTCATTTAAAATTTATTTTTTGTGGGCATGTAGTCCTTATTATGCTTCCCAAAAAAGTAGGTATAATTTTAAATAAATTTAATTATATTATTATATTTATTTTTTTATTTCTAGTGAATGTAGGTTTTCACCTAAAATCAAACTCTTTGTTCTTCACATGTGGAAAAATAGAAGATTATCAAAAAAGAAATTGAAAAATATGAATGCACTAGATATTGAAGTCCTTGATTGAACAATTTTTTTTTTTTGAATTTCAATACATACAAAAAAAGTTACGTGTTATACGGTCACACTATGTTTGAATTATAATTGGTTTGACTTCAAAAACTTGATTAAAAAAAAAATATCCAATAAAAAACTATCTAACCAAGTGGAAGCCACGCTTAATCTAACTTGAAAGAATTAAAATTTTATCATTCATGGAAAAAATTTATGCATTATACCTGAGCCGCCACTTTTAAAATGTTGGTTTTGAAAAACCCAGTTTCTTTGAGGGAGATGGAAAAAGAAGTAATCCGGACTCCAAATTTTGAAAAATATATTTAGAATCTGGCTTAAAAAATTCCCCATGAAACTCTAGTTTGCATCATCTTCAAATTCCTCACGGTGTAGCTACTATAGGTGCCCAAAAGTGAAGATTTAGTTAAAAAAATTTATTTCAGTGTCTAATTTGGCCAAAAATTGTAAACCACTATTGTGGGATCACCCTTGACGGTCCTCTTTACATAACCGGTCGAACCAATGAAAAGCCCACTAATGGGATACTAATTGATCCCATTTGTGGAGAGAATGTGATCATCGAAGAATTCTTATTTGTGCATGAAATCTATCAAGAAACCTACATGGATAAAAATGCATAATGGTTTTGCTTGCTCTATGATGGGATCAATCACCCTTCCTTTAAAAGTTGGACCGAAACAATTAGATGTCTCATTCTCCATCATCTCGACGTTGGATCAATTCTGTGTAAATATTGGTTATCCATGGCTATACTCCATGGAAGTCGTTCGATCAATTGTGCATAAATGTTTAAAGTTTCGCTTTGACAATGAAATCTTTACTGTGCACTATATTGGTTTTAATCCTTTATCTTCCTGTGGGAACTTTTTCTTGGATTTCTTTTGGCCTGATCCTATGGAACCTATTAAACCTAATGAGGTCTTCCTTTTCAAATCCTATCAAAAGTTTTTAAGGCAAAATGCATAGAAAAACTATCCCTTACAAACATGCCTTGTGAATGAGGCACCTATCCTTGACAAGACTATGATTGAACCTAAAGACATTCCAAGCAACCAAGACCAACCTAAGACATATCCTTTTCCTATCTCTTATAGAAGACTAAGAGACAACGGAACCAATCTTGTCACGCCTCCTAAGACAAAACAAAATTACAAAGCCAAAGAGAAAGTGGTTGAACAACCTCCTATGGTTCCTTCTGTTCCAACCCTTAGGGAAGAAAAGAAACCTAGGGATGATAAATCCGCTCCTACACAAACATAACTTGAAAATCATACTAAAAGAAATAGAAATGCTAGAGAGTGTAGGTGTACACGTTGTGCTCTTGCTCAAAGGTTAAATGAAGAAAACAACAAAGAAAATCAACATCCAAACTTGACTGAAGTAGTACATGATGAGTCTCCCTCTTTCCTGCAACAAAAAGATCCTATATCACAACTGCAACAAGAGCTAAATCCTTCTTTGGACATTATCATTCGACCTCTCATTTTTATTAACTTGGATAACGATGATGAGGTTGCTAAAATTGATGAGGAGGTGCATAATGAGTTGAATACATTATTTTCCTCTTTTATGAGCTTAAATGATAATTATCCTAGTAAGGGTGTTGAACTTGGTGATACCCCTAGTTCAACACTTGTTATTGTCCCTATGGCTAGTTGTCCGCCTTTTGTATATGATTGAAACAATTGGGATGCAGACGACCTGTTAATAGGTTGACTCGCATGTGCCTTACTAGTATTTTTATTTGTTTTATTTTTCATGTTTCTTTATGTGATTGCATGTGCGTAATGTGATCCCTCATACTATTTTCTTTGACACACCTCTCTCTCTTTGTGACATTCCTCTATATGTACCTACATTCTTCTCTATGTCATAAATATTTTATCTTTTTCTTTGTCTTGTGTTATTCTTTTAGGGATGACGCAAGGCATTGAGACATTTAGGTCTCTTCCATGTTGACCCAAAAGCTTTTCCTTTATCTTTTCTTGGTCTCAAGTGTTTTTCTTATGGGGATGGAAAAAGGTGTCGAGACATTTAGATCCCTTCCATGTTGACCCGTAAGGTTTTTCTTTGTTTTCGCTCTCTTCATGTCATTCTTCCTATTCCATGAGTATTTGGGGAGTGATGACAGTTCTGTGCTCTATAAAAACATTGTAGCAAAGACATATTGACCTCGAATCTGTGGATCCCTTGTGTGATTTTGGGATTTCATTTTGGGGGAAACCCCTTTTTCATGACAAGATTTTATTTGAAAAAATTTTTATCTCTCTTGGCTTCCCAATAAGTTTCCTTTATGTCTTGGACAGTTAGTATTGATTTATTTGATAATTTTAGTGGTTCACAACACAGTGCCATACTTTTAAATGGGCATTGTTCTGAGTCCACACAACCATGTCTGTCTTTTTACTTCATCTCATTCTTCATTTTGTGTATATTTAATGGTGATATCCATGATTCTCTTAATTATATTCTTTTATGGTTTGATAAACATTATTGTGTATCCCCAACAGACCAGCCCATTGTCCTTGTTGAGCCCACATCCATAACTGTCCACTCTGACAGCATGCCCAACTTATTCCATTTCTCCACAGAGTTCATGATATATGACTTTTAGAGCATCATTACACTTTCGAGGAAGCTATCTTGTTTGTTCATGAGTATCATGAATACAAAAGCTTATTTGCCTTTTATTGAGCCTCGGTTCATTGCTGCGGCTCTCATCAAAGCACGGAGATATAGCTGTGGTGCATGGTTGCACGTGATGGGATCCAAAGTTAGGTGTGAATTTCCCATAGCCACTTGCTTATTTGTGTGAGCACATACCGGTTGTGTGCATATGTGTCTTGATGGGGGCTCACCTAGTGGACGTCCTAGGTTTCTACTAGTCCTTGTGAGCATGCGTTGGTTTGCATAGTGGACATCTTGTTCCACTTGTAAACATTTTGGAAGAACAACCTAGATGTAATCCATAGTGTACCGATCGGGCTTTGATCCTAATCTCTTTTTAATTTTTGCTTTCTTTCTCTTTATATCTTGGGAGTGTATTGTCTTGTTGCTTGGTCCTTACATCATTTTCATGTGTGTTCTTTTTGTGCCTATGTTGTTTTGTCATAGATCTTGGTACCGGGGCTTGGTCATCCTTCTGATTGTTGTCATCATATCCTACTAGCATCGGGGTACATTTGAACCCTTGATGCAAGTTATGTCTACTTTAGAGTGACTCTGAAGCAAGTTCCTCCTCCTCACTAAAAATGAAGGCTAAATTTAGTGTAGAACATGTATCCCTTTACATTTTCACACTTGTTTGGGCCCTCCCTCGCTAAAAGTTGGACTTCTTTTATGCTTTATTTGGTCCTATTTTGCATCCACAAGCCTTATTTAATGCATCTTTCCAAAGATAACTCGACATAATGAAATGACCAATCATAATTTAATGATTTTAGATTGTATGACCCAAATTCAGTGATCTAGGATTCATATGCCACCTTGGGAAAATGGGTCTCACCTAAGTTTTGGGGCCTGGTCCTAAATTTAGCATAAAACTTAACATTTCTTGAAATTTGTGTTTTGAGCTTAACCTATTGGGACTCATATGCCCCAACTGATGTATGAGTCTCGCTTAACTTAGACCTAATTTAGAATTCAATTCTTGGTAGGATTTTATCCTCCTAGATATGATGTCGGCTTGTAGTGTTGTAATTTTGAGAAATTTGGCATAAACAAGTATAAATACAAGTTTATTTCACATATTTTCTTCTAGAAGTTTTATGAAAGCATCCTCATAGAAAATTTTAGATCACAAAAGTTTACAACAACATTCAAAAGCATTCAAGAGTTGATTATCAAGCCTTTTGGAGCTATATTCAAGATTCAAGCATCATGTCAAAGTCATCATGCATCATGTTTGTTTTTTAGCTAACATTTGTGATGTAGGTATCTTATGATTCAAGCAAGCATTCAAATAAAGATCCACATTCATGCTATCAATTATATGCAAGTTTGCAACCTTTTGTTCAAGGGTTTGGTGAGTTGCAACATTGCATACTTGTTCATTCATCATTCCTTCTTTCTATTTGATTTTATTTCAAGGTTTGATTACCAAAATGGGGTTGATCAAGGAAAACCCTATCCACTAACAAAACATCATTTCTTCCCTCTCTTTGATGTGTGATTTACAGATCTAGGTTGATCCATTAAAGAGCAAGATTGGAGAAAAGTTGTTAAGTTGTCAAAGTTGTCATCTACATTACAAGATCACAAAAAATATGTACAGGTTGCAATTCAGTGTTTTAGACAAGGCGATTTGATAGGAGAGAAGTTATAGTAGAACATTAGAGGATATCAGAGTTTTAGTTCAACTCTGATACTAGGACTAAATCGCCACTTGTGGCATATTAGTTCCAATATACCAAATTTCAGGCATTTTCTATAGATCTTGGTTTAGTAGTTCTAGATTTCAGTTTATGTCCGAATCCTTAAATTGGGACTAAATCGCCCCTACAGGCATATGAGTCCCACTGTCCAAAGTTAGATTTTCAGGAATGCAGACCTTGTTCCGAGCTTCTTCAGATTTCAAGGTGCCCCTCTGCCCTTTCTCAATCCATTCTTCTGATTTTTAGTTTCATACTTTGAGTTACATAGTTAGGTTTACATATCACTGCATTCTTTCTTTCCAAGATTTTTCTTGGTGATGAACCCCCTTTTAGTCTTTAATCACACCCTAATACACCTTATTGCAGATCTCTTTCCCTCATTTCCATTCCTAAATTGAGATCTCTAAGGTTTCCTTGTATGAAATTGATAGTTCTATCTCCTAAAACATAGAGCTACAATTTTCTACATTTCATATGGTACTAGAGCTTTAGGTGTAGATAGTTTCAAGCCTCAAATTCATTGTATTTTTTTTATCTCCATTCCTGTGTGATTGGAATAAGATTTCTAGGGATATCTAAAGCTTTTTTTAGATGCTGTTTGGAGTCAACCTGCACACACAGCAAGATGGAATTGTGAAATATGCCAACCAATTTTTTTGATAGAATTACACAACATAAACCAGCACTAGCCAACTGAATTAGCGTTAGCATCAAACTAAAAACCAAGCTTAAAAGAAACTCAACGCTAAGAATGCACACTCAATCCCAATGAAGGAAAGGTGTTGTCATATGGCGGAGAAACTAATGAACAATACTTGAATTGAAACAAACTCAACGTCAAGAATGTGCACTCAAGATCCCATTGAGGGCGAGGTGCTAACATATGACGGAGTGATTAATTGAAAACTGAAACAATAGGCGGATAACCGGCCATGAGAATTTCCACGCTACCACTTGAACAGTGGGGGGAAAACATTACAATACAAAACTAATTCATCCGCTGCGGCGGGCATCCACTTATGAGTGGGAATTCGCCACTTTACAGTGGGTGACTAAAGAGAGATTAATTGTTCTTTCTCCACACTGGCGGTAAACCATCCAGGGGTTACAAATGTATGAAATTATAACAAGTAATTGCAGCAATAACAATGGTTGGATTAGTACTACTAAATCTCAACCTTACAATCAAAGAATCTGCAAATACAAGTATTACAATGATAGAGAATAATGCTAAGATGTAAAGAATGAATGCTTTACAATGTTTATCCCTCAAATGATGAAGTAAAGGCCAAAAACAGCAAACTAATGCAATCTGATATAAAAATCCGAGTTCTGGAAATTCTGATCTGCAAATAGAAAACACCATGAAATGCTCATAACTTCATCAATATACCTTCAAATTGACTGAAACCTTTTGCAAAGGCTCTCTAGGAGTATGGCGCCCAAGAACAAGTCATAAAACAGCATCAAATCCTCCACATTTATTTGGCACAAATCCCAATGTTCTCTAAGAAGGTACGACCTGGCTGGAAGGGCGATTTTGCTCTTAAAAATCAGGTTCTTTGAATTTAAGTCTCATCTTCTATGAGAAGGGTCACCCAATGTCAACAATCACATAGCACAAATACCTAGAATGAAATAAAATTTACTCACAAAGCTGTATACAAAATTCACTTTCAGCTGTAGATGAACCAGCAACTCAAAAATGATAATAAACTCCAAAATTCTTCTACAATAGGCTCAATCTGCTAATCTGGATGAGAAGCAGCAATAAAACCAATTAGGTGTTGTCTTTCAAACACGAAATTGATTGGAATCTAGGAGGTAAGCATCCCTCGAAGAAAATCACAATGTCATTTCGATAGCATAACTTTAGCAATTAACAATGGATAATCAGCTCTTCAAACAGCAGCAATATATAAGCTTTAGTTGGCAAATGAAGCAACAAGAACTCTTCAAATTCCAAGAAGTTGAATCACTTCAACTTCCAAAAGGGACGCCACCTTTTTGCCTTTTACTTTTTGAAATAATAAAATATCATCCAACTTCCCTTTTAGGCATCCATTTCATATTGCAACAATAAAGCATTTATTAAATAATTAAATGCTCACTTGACCCCTTTATGTCCCCTTCTTTAAAACAACTTGAAGTCATCAAGCCTAGGTGTGGGGTACAACTTCAAGACATGAAAATTGACTAAGTCTGAAACTCAATCCAAGGAGATAATCAAATACAATGCCCAAGCTGCAACTGATGAATTGCTAAAAATAGCAAACTGACAAATGCCAAACTGAACCAAGTTGATGATGATGCTTCTGCCAAAAATGAACTTACTAAAAATAGTAAATGCCAAAAATAGTAAGTTAACTTCAAAACCATCAGAAAGCCAAACTGAACACTGAACTGCAAAGGATTGAATTGTTGCTAGATAGATACTGCCAAAAGATAGACTTGCTAAAAGTAGCAAACTGCTATAAATAGTAAGTCTGCACAACATCCTCTGAACGCCAACTGAGCAGTATCTGAAAGAGGAAACCCTAGTTTTCTACTTCAGCTTAGCCTACGGATTTCCGGAAATAGGCTAAATCCAAAAGAAGAGTGTATGGCCATGGGGACATTACAGTCCGCCCTTCCCAAAATTGCTTGTCCTCAAGTAATGCCACAACACTCCAAACTGATCACACCAAACATATAGGATCCCGGGGTCCCATGTCCATCTTTGAAAAACCCCACCATGC
>VDFB02153198.1:0-28943 GCA_007258455.2 Sequoia sempervirens | reverse complement strand
ATATAAGTCCTAGGCTGACCTAAACAACTAAATAACAATATACTAATGATAATATGACTTAATAGAGAGTTAAGATAGCCACAAGCCGAATATTCATAACCCGATGTACACTAATATTAAGGGCATAACATTGAAAGATGTGCAATGCAATGTAATCAGTGATTTGAATATAAACTACAAAAATCTATAGCTTGTTTGAAAGCACCTATTTTAGGCTTTTACCCATAGAAACAAGATAAAATGCTTTGGTAGACATGTATGAAAAATGTGGTAGCATAGACAAGGAAATGAACTATTTAGAAAAATGCATCAAATAAATGTGGTCTCAAGGTGATGGAATACCATGACAAGCAATAGCTACCACATTTTTCATACATGCTACCAAAGAATTTTACAACCAAATGTAATTGGTAGCTGATCCTAGTGATCACTTATGCAATTTGAAGTAATTCTTTGAGTTTTAAAGATGTGCAATGCAATGTAATTGGTGATATGAATAACAACTACAAAAATCTATTTTTGAAGCAACCAAATGTAATTTTATGTCATTCTAGTTATTAGTTATGCAATGTGAAGTAATTTTGAGTTTGAAATATGCAATGCAATGTAATCGCATAATTTAACATACTACAAAACTATAGCTTTTCAAGCAAGACTACTTTATGCTTTTAGCCATAAAGGAAGATAATAAGTTGTGACATTTAATGAAAAAATGTAGGGACATGTGACAAATGATGTTTGAATTTCTCAAAGAAATGCTGCGGCCTGCCAAGTGAATTTCCATCACCATGAGACCGCATTTCTTTGAGGTATTTTGGAAACAATTCATTGCCTTGTCTATGCTACCACATTTTTCATACATGTCTACCAAAGCATTTTACAACCAAATGCAATTGGCAACTGTTGCTAGTTATTAGTTATGCAATGTGAAGTAATGCTTTGAGTTTGAAAGATGTGTAATACAATGTAATCAATGATATGAATATGAACTACAAAAGTCTATTTTTTAACACCAAATGCAATTGACAGCTGCTCCTCCTTATTATTTATGCAATGTGAAGTAATGCTTTGAGTTTGAAAGATGTGCAATGCAATGTAATCAAGGATATGAATATAAACTACAAAAAATATTTTTTACAACCAAATACAATTGGAAGTTGCTCCTACTTATTAGTTATGCAATGTGAAGGAATGCTTTGAGTTTGAAAGATGTGCAATGCAATGTAATCAACAATATGAATATAAACTACAAAATTCTATACCTTGTTCAAAAGCGCTTGTTTTAGGATTTTAGCCATAGTAGTAAGATACACTAATTTTCATGGCATTCCATCACCATGAGACCACATTTCCTTCAATAATTTTTTCAAATAGTTCACTTCCTTGTCTATGCTACCACATTTTTCATACATGTCTACCAAAGCATTTTACAACCAAATGCAATTGGTAGCTACTCCTAGTTATTAGTTATGGAATGTGAAGTAATGCTTTGAGTTTGAAATATGTGTAATGCAATGTAATTAGAGATATGAATATCAACTACAAAAATCTATTTTTTACAACCAAATGCAATTGGAAACTGCTCGTAGTTATTAGTTATGAAATGTGAAGTAATGCTTTGAGTTTGAAAGATGTGCAATACAATGTAATGAGCGATACAAATATAAACTACAAAAATCTATAGCTTGTTTGAAAGCACCTGTTTTAGGCTTGTTAGTGTGAAAGGGGTATTTTATCTAACTAGTTCATTCTTATCTAGTTCTCCACTAAAGTCCTCTTCACACTAGCTTAACTTTACATAGGGATAAGGTGGTTGAGCCTTTAATAACATGAGTTGTCACACCTCATAGGATGCCAACACTTGTCATAATCTGGTTGCATCTATCTCTCCCCTTGGCCTATATAACTAAGGCATTTCCTTTGTAATTCTCAATTCTCAAGCCGAATATAGCTTTGAATTCTTGAGAGGAATACAATTTATTCCTCCTCATATTTGTAGTTTTGCTTTCCTTCAGTCATTAGATTCCTGGTAAGCTAGTTAGCAAATCCCACATGGTATCAGAGCCAAATTTGAGTTGTGAGTTAGCATTCCTTTAGGAAATCTGAGAGTGTAGAATTTTTTTTTCAAAAAACTAAGTATGCTCTTCTCTTGCATCATATGATGATCTAGAGAATCAAAAAGGTGTGAAAATTTGAAACCATCTTCACCGTTCTCGTTTTGTAAACTTCAAAGTTGCATAACTTCTGCATACGACCTCAGATCGGGTTGATTCTTTTTTTGAAAGTGCATGATTTTTCATGTACTTCACATTGGTGTTTTTTATTTCATATGAAATTGTAGCAAATGTATACTTTCAGCACATTCCCCTTTCTTGAGGATTTGTAAAATATTGAAATCCAGAAATCTGTAATTGTACTAAATATAAAGTGCCAAATCATTTTTTTTGGGGGGGTTCTTTGATTGAGTAAATAAGGGGGTATCTTGTTGTCTTTGTGCTTGAACATATCTCGTACTTTGTGCTCTATTTTTCCTTCACTATGGGTACATTTAAGTTTCCATTGCTCACGCCCTATAACTACAACACATGGCATAAAAATGCATGGAATGCCTTAATGCAACTAGGATATACACCTTATGTTGAGAAGAAGGTAACTAAACCCACCAATGATAAGGAAAAACTACTCTAGATGTGTGAGGATACAAAATCTCTTGGTTGTCTAATGAGTTTAGTTTCACTTGATATCATGTTTCAGATTGAAGAATGTAAAGATTCACATGATGCATGGGACAAACTAAAAACTCTCTATTGTATAATTGATGAAGTTCATGGTTATCAAATTGACAATGAATTAATGAGTCTTGATCCAAAGTCTTTTGATAATATCCAAAATTTTGTAACAAAGGTCAATGACCTTAGAGCACAATGTAAATCATGTGGCTTAGAGAAGAAAGACATTCAACTTGTCTATAACACTCTAAACAAACTTGGACCTAAATTTGCAGCTTTTGTTTCTAGCTTTCATACTCATAGGTTGACAATGAGATCCACATTCACTACACCTTATTTTGCTTCATTTTCCGAAATGTTGATGCAAGAACAAGGTAATCTTCTGACAATGGGTCTTCTTAATCCTTCACACTCACAAGCTTTGATGGTTGGTCAACCAAAGGGTAAAAAAGAATCAAGGAAACTTGACAACAAACAAAAGCACTTCAAGAAGAAGTCAAAAAGAGATCAAGCACAATCATCTTCAACAACAAAAGTTTACTCTAGGTCCTTCTCTTCAAAGGGGAATTTTCAAAAGGAGCGGCCAACTTGTAGCTACTGTAAGAAACTAGGTCATGAGGAACATTCTTTTCATAAGAAGCATATCAATGAGTTAAAGCATCTTCTTAAAAATAACAACATCAATCTGCCTTCTTCTATTGCTCAACAATCCTTTACTCCTTCCATATCAAGTAAAGGGAAAGCACATGCACTTGTTTCTATTACCGATTCTTCAAAAGAGTGGATTCTTGACTTTGTGCATCACATCACATGGGTTCTATTAAAGAACAATTTTATTTGTTGGAGCCTTGTTTTGTGCCCCACATTCTCATCGGGGATGATTATCCACTGGATGTAATTTGTAAGGGTTCAATTGATACTGGCGATGGTACATTTGAGGATGTCCTTTGTGTGCCTGATCTGTCAGCCAACCTTCTCTCTATCTACCAAATCACTTAGCATGGTAGAAAAGTTAAATTCACTCCAATTTCTGTCAACATTAGAAATCTTGAAGATAATGCACTCCTTGCAGTTGGTAAGGCCAATCATGAGTCTTGCATGTATGCTTTCTCTCATTTTGTACTTGATTCACATTCAACTGCATTGCTCACCCATTCAAATGTTGTGAGAAAACTATGGCATGAGTAATTTGGCCATATCAACTATCACTATCTTCAACAACTCAACAAATAGAATATGGTCATGTGTCTTCCTCAAATCAATTTTTTTGATGGTGTATGTTTGGATTGTTCCTTGGGAAAACATCTCGAAGACAAGTTCGACAAAGGGAAGGCTTGGAGGGATTCAGAAATCCTTGAATTGGTTCATAGTGACTTGGCAGGTCCTTTTCCATCATTATCTTTCAAAAAGGCTCACTATTTGATCACCTTCATTGATGACTATTCCAGATACACATGGGTCTACTTTCTTCAAAACAAAGGAGAAGTCTAATAGATTTCAAGAGTTTAAGGCTCGTGCTGAGAAGCAATCTGGAAAGTGTGTCAAAATTCTTCGCACTGATAATGGCAAAGAATATGTGAACCATCGATTTGAGAAATAGAGGGACGAAGAGAATAAAAAATCTGCTTACAAAGATAAAAAGGATAAAAATGACAAAGAAATGAAAAAATAGAAAGTTAAAAGATAGATGGAGAGAGTAAAACAAACAAAGAGTGAGTGAGTAAGCAAATGAGAGAGGGAATAAAGAGAAAGAAACTAAGAAAAAATATAAAAATGTGAAAATATAGAAAAGAGCACCGAAGATAGATAGACAAAGAGAGATAATTGAGAGATGAGAAAAATAGATAATAAATAAAAGATAGAAAGACATATGGGGAGAGAGAAAATAAAGAAATAATTTTGATTGGTGAAGCCATGGTTTCTAGATCTCAATCTTATGACAAAGAATTCATTGGTTTAAATACTTATTATAGTTCATTTTTTTCCATCCCTCTTTAGTTTTGGGTTGATTCCATACTATGCATATCTTCCCCTTTGTAATAGTGTTATGCAAATGTCATGAAGGAGGATAGAAATTCTTCTAAGGCACGTTTGATCCAAAAAGGGTAGAGGATAATGATGTTATGTTACTTAATATGAATGGATTGTTGGCGTATCAATTAATAGGTACACTAAAATAAAATTATGATTTTTTTGTAAATTGGCCTCCAATTAATAAAAGTACTCCAATCCAAACCCCTTTTAAAGACAATAAAAATGTATGGAATTATCTCTCATTTTCTTTTGTGGACTTAGGGTATCCCTGCGACCCAACCCAATGCCCAACCCGCCTTACCTTGGTCTTACATTCTACCAAGTTGGGGTCAGTAAGGGGTGAGTTGGGTCATAGGGATATAAATTATTTAGAGGATAAGGATTCTATGTCACTTAATATGAATGGATTGTTGGTGTATCAATCAACAGGTACACTAAAATCAAATTATGTTTTTTTTGTAAATTGGCCTCGAATTAATCAAAATATTCTAATCCAAACCCCTTTTAAAGATGATAAAAAGTTATGTACTTCTCTTTCTTTTTTTTGGTTGACTCAGGGGTATCCCTGTGATCCAACCCAACACCTAACTTTCCTTACCTTGGTCTTACATTTTTCCAAGTTGGGGTCAAGAATGGGTGTCACACTAGGGTGAGAGACACACAAACCCCTTTCAAAGACGATAAAAAGGTATGTACTTCTCTAAGTTCTTCTTTTTTTTGAGTCAGGGGTATCCCTATGACCCATCAAACACCTAACCAGCCTTACCTTGGTCTTACATTTTTCTAAGTTGGGGTCGAGAATGGGTGTCACACTTGGGTGAGAGACACACAAAAGAAGAGACACAAACCCCTTTCAAAGGTGATAAACAGGCATGGACTTATTTTTATTTGTTTTTTGTTGACCTAATGGTATCCTTGTGACCTAGCCCAATGCCTAACCCACCTTACCTTGGTCTTATATTTTTTCAAGTTATGGTCGAGAATAGGTGTCATGTAGGGGTGAGAGACACATAAAAGAAAAGACACACAAACCCCTTTTAAAATTGATAAAAAGGTAAGGAATTTCGTTTCTTCTTTTTTTTGTTGACTCAGAGGTATCCCTATGACCCAGCCCAATGCCTAACCCACCTTACCTTGGTTTTATATTTTTCCAAGTTGGGGTCAAGAATGGGTGTCATGCTAGGGTGAGGTACAAACTTCTAAAACATGATAAAATTTATGCAGGAATTCCTCTCTTTCTTTGCCTAAGCTGAATTGCCCATCCCACGACCCACTTGGGAATGCCTAAACCTAATCTTTACCTTTGGTCTTTGCCATTTCTTCCAAGTTGGTTTGAATGATGGTAATTAACACCACGCTTAGTGAGAGACACAAACCTTCAAAGACATAAAAAAATAGGATGGACCTCTTCTTTTCTTCTTTTTATTGACTTAGGTATCCCTATTAACCAAACTTTTAACACCTTAATCCGTTTTAATCTTATTCCTTTACATTTTGCCAAGTCGGCTGGAATGGTGGTGCTATGTTGGAAGTGGGAGACAGCTTTTAAAGAAAAGGAAAAGGAGGGAAAGGAAAAAAACATAAAAGAAAAGAAAGGAAGAAGGAGTAGGGAGTTAATGAAGAAAGGGATAAAAGTTAGGTGCTGGCGAAAGAAACAAACGAGAAAGATGGGGAAGTATAAGTAACGTTGAGGACAACCTGGGACCATGAGTTAAAACTCAAAAATAAAAAAATAATGAGAAAAAGAAATGAAAAAGGAGGAGGAAAAAAAGAAAAGAAAAGAAAAAGAAAAGAAAAGAAGAAGAAAAGAGGCTGGAAGTGGATAAAAGATGAAAGAAGGAATAAAGGAATGGAATGAAGAAAAGGAGATGGAATGGAATGAGGAATGGAAGAAAGATAAAGAGGAACATAGATGGAAGAAGGAAAGAAAGAGGGAAGGAATGGAATGGAATGGTAATGAAAAAGGGAAATAAATCTAAAGAGATCTAAACTATGAGATAAAGAGAGAATAAGGTAGCCAAATAAATACACACAAAAATAGAGGGAATGAAAGAAAGGCATAATAGGGATAGAAATAAATAGTAAGAAAGAAGAGAAAAACAAAAAAGTAATTATAAAGAGAGACAACTAAAAAGAAAGGTTAAGAGGTAAAAATAATAGATTGGAAGAAAAAAAGGTTTCAAGGAATAAAGAGAGATTGAAGCAGAAAGAGAGAGCACCAAATAATAGAAATAAAGAAATAATAAAAGAATGAGAGAGAAAAACACGAAAAAAGAAAATGAATGAGAAAGGGAAACAGATGTGGAGAGATCTAAACTTGAAGATAAAGGTAGAATAATAAAGACAAATAAATGCACTACCAAAAATGGGAATGAAAGAAAAGTATAATAGGGATAGAAGGAGTTCATAAGGTCCAAGGTCTATGCTCACATATTTGAGGCCTAGGTTCCATGTGTCTACCATCCACAATCTGAGGTCTTATGTCAAAGATATAGGACCTACGGTCCAACGTCCATGGTCAAAGGCATAGGGAAAAGGTTTCTTGGTCTAAGGTGTGAGGTCCAATTGTCTAAAGTCTAGAGTCTAAAGGATCACAATATTCAGGAATAGTTCCTTGATCTAAAGTTCATGGTCCATGAATCCAAGCTAGAATATATAGTGTTCATGGGTCCAAAGTTAAGGTTCTAGGGTTTAGGATCCAACTTCCAAGGTAAAATGCTTTAGGATCATGTGTCTAGAAATAAGGTTTGGCTTCAAGGATTTAATATATAGGGTTCATGCTTTCATTATATAGTCTAAATTCTAGGGCCCAAGATCAAGTGTTCAAGGTGTAATGTTCTAGAAGTCTTGGATTCCAAGGTAAAGGATCAAGGGACACAATATAAGGGCACATAGTCTACAATTTGAGGGGCAAGTTCCTATAACCTAGGTCCAAAGGGTATAGTGTCCACATCCTAGTGTCTAAAGTTAAGGCTCTAGGGATGGGGTTCAATGCCAATGGTCCAAGGATTTATGGTATAGGATATATGTTTCTTGTTGAGGGTGCATAATGTAAGGTCCTAGTGATCCCAAATCCAATCTCTAAGAGTTCACAATAAATGGTATAGGTTTTTGTGTCAAGGGTTCATGATCTATAAGTCTAGGGATAGGGCCCAAGATCTAGGATCCAAGTTTTAGGGTAAACATCTAGCATACAATGCTCAATTTCATAGATTTAGGGAAACTATTTCTATAATCTAGTGTTTAAATTCTAAGGCCCATAGTCTAGTATACATGGTCTTGGATCCAAGCTCTAATCATCTAACAATGTAAGGTTCAATATTGAAGTTTGAAGCTCACAGGTAGAAGGTTTAAGGCCTAGGTTCTTGGGATCTAATTTGCATGTTCTTCTATTTGAGGTCAAATATCTAGTAGCATAGCCTAATCACTAGGGTTCGTTCACAAGTTTAAGGTAAAGCGTAAATAGTAATATTTCTTGGTCTAGGGTCCTCAAGTATAAGACATAGCCTCTAAGGTTTAGGGTTCAAAATTAAGGGTCTAGGATCTAAGTGTTTAGGCTATAGAATAAATGCTTATCAATCTAGGGTCCACAATCCATGAGGCTATGGGTCAAAAACTTAAATTCTAGGGTCTAAGGTCCAACCAATATAGAAAGAGAGAAAAATCGATGGAAAGAAGAAATAAAGAAATAGAAATAGCAATGTAGAGAAACATTAAAAAGAAATAAATATATTTAGACAATGAGAGATAACTAGAATAAAAGAAAATTAAAAGAAAAAAAGATATGCCAAAAGAGAAAGAAAAGAGGTATAAAGATAGATGCAAGAGAGAAGTACACTATGAGAGAAAAAAGAAAGAAAATGTATACGAAGAATAAAAGAAAAATTCATATAAACATAAAAAAATAAAGAAAATTTTGATAAATATGAAATATAGGAAAAAAAAGAAATAATGAAATTAAGCAAGAAGAGAGAAAGTAAAAACAAAACCTGAAAGAATAAAAAACATTAAGAGAATAAAAGTGTATATATATAGATAGAGAGAAACAAAAATAGAAAACACTAAGGGAGGGAAAGAGTCAATAAATTGGATACAAAGAAAGAAGAAGGGTAAGAGGGAGAGAGATTGAGATAAAATAGAAAGAATGACATGAGGGGAAAGCAAAAGAAGTTAAAGAGAAAATTAGCGAAAGAAATAGTACATAGATGCAAAGAGAGAACAAAGTAAATATAGAGAGAAAAAAATTAAAAAAAGGAGAGGAAATAAGGAGAAAAGATAAAAATAAAAAATAAAAGATCTAAGAAATAGAAATAGATATTAAATCACACAAATATATACTGGATTATAATTAAACATTCTATACTCATGTCTACAAAACACATAAATGTTGAAGTACTGGGGAGGATTATGTTGAGCTTAAATTTGAATTTGAAATTTACACATTCTATACTCATGCCCACAAAGTACATAATTCACTTGAGTTAATTTACAAATCATATATTCACGTCTACAAAGTACACAATTTGTTTGGATCAATCTTACAAATCATGGATTTAAATTTGGAAGAAGGAAAAAACTTAAGGATCAAAACTGATAATCAGAAAGAATGCATATTGCATCAAGTAAGAATTTGATTGCATGCTAGTTATTAGTAAAAATTTCATGACTTACACTTATCCTTACATAAGAAATAAACAAATCAAATTAATTCAAAACAAGGTATATAATTTTGACCATTACACAAATATATGATTTCAAAAATTTGGACCAATGAACATATACATAAATAAATTTATTTGTGCTCCTATGTTCAGTGTGACCTTAGAATAATGAGTTCTGAGCTTAAAAAAATACATGCAATTGGCTTCATTGTACATAGACTAATGTACAATTAAAGAATGTAAAGGAAGTAGCAAGGTAGAATTTTGAAATGAAGTAATTTGACCAATTCAAATTCTCTTGGGGATTGGGAATTATTTGTTTAGGAATTCTTTTGACCATTCTGATTTTATTAGAGCATTTTTCACGGAAAGGTGTGTGCATGTAAGGCCATTGGTATAGCCCATCATTAGAAGTGAAAAAGAAAAGAAAAATGGTAATCCAAAGGGTTTGGCTGCCAGGGAAATGAAGAAACTAAAACAAGGTCCAGGTTTAAATCCCCATCGTGGCAACATATAACTTCAGTAGGAGATTGTTACTTGATTTACAGATCTTAAGAATGTTCCAAAACACTGAACACATAACTCAATTTTCAAGAATTATACCAAAAGAAAACAATCCATTGAACACAAAACTCAAGAGATGAATGAGTCACGAACTAAATATGTATTTACTGTACTAAAGCTATTAATATATAACAAACAAATATTTAAGAATACCAGAAGAGATTTGATAAAATTTTGTATTTATCTCTTTGAATAAGATCTGAAGTGATAAAATTTTGTATTTATCTCTTTGAATAAGAGCTGAAGTATATTTTTAAAATGGGTAATAATAGTAGTGGTAGGTATACAGACAATTGAAAAATATTTAAGAATTGGGTAAATTTTTTTAATAGGCATAGATGATATGCATGCCAATACTATCTTAAGTAGAGTAAAGTATATTAAAAATGGGCACAAATATCTACCATAGACATAGGTGGTAGGAATCAAGAATGAAACAGATCTAACCAGACCATTTTAAAGGATGGTTTTCGATCAATATTCTATACAAGAACATTACTGGAATGACATACAGGGTATGTATCTTGAATATTCAAGAATCATCAGAATTGGATTCTAAAAAACAGCTCAAAACCCCTATTATGTAATATTTCAATATTGCTGGAAAAGGAATTCTCACTGTTTACAGGCAATAGGAGATAATTGGTACTTTGAAATTATATCTCATGGGTATTCAAGAATCATCAGAGGACTAGTATATTCTTCTATTGATTTCAGTTATAATTATGCTTTGAACACATAACTAAAATATCAACAGAAATGAAAAAATCAGCAAGTACCCAATAAATTCCCATGAATGAAAAGCAACAGGGTAAATCTCAATTTTAAAATCTTATCCCTGGGAAAGAAATGAAAAAATCTCTATACTGGGCGTACCTGTTTGTTCAATCCATAGAGTGAATTAGTCTTTCTAACACACTTTTATACTTTATGCGCTTTTCTTTGTGCCCATTTTTGGATGATCAACACCCACACTTGCTGCTATCAATGCCTTCATCAACACCCAAATTAGCAATCAATCAGGCAATTGCATGGTATAGAATCGCTAAATTAGCAAAACAAGATCTTAGCGAATCAATCAGACAATTGCTGCAAAAGGAAAAGCATCTAAATCTCAGTTCTAAAATCTTATCCTGGGAAAGAAATGAAAAAATCTCTATACTGGGCGTACCTGTGCGTTCAATCCACAGAGTGAATTAGTCTTTCTATACTTTATGCGCTTTCTTTGTGTAATTGGCTCCCCTGCGCAACCACACCTGCTGCTATCAAAGCTTTCATCAACACCCAAGTTGAAAATGCAGTAGATTAGGATTGCATGCCAAAGATCATGTCTATGGAATGTGAGATTGACTTAGAGCCACCAAATCAACCTACATAGAATCTAAGGATAGTCTATACACTCATAGATCATATGACTTCAAGTTTAAAGTGAATCAATTTTGTAGGTTTCCATCCTTCTCATTCCATCATCAATTCTAGATTTGTGCACATCTTTCCATTGTATTTAATTTCTTAAGATAACATTTAATATTATGATATAGGACCCTTAGCGCTTTAATCTAGGTTAGTTTAAATTTGACACTTATGCGGTTTCATTTAATTAGCCTATATTAACTTAGGGGAAGTGTAATTTTCTATCACAAATTGAGTACTTATTATTTATAATTTGGTGAAAACTACATAGTTATGCATGTTTCCCTTATTTTTTAGAACTTCAATTGTAATGTATTTAAAGAAACAATAAATCACTTTAGTTGGATTTTTTTTTAGTTTTTGATTGCTAGGTTATGAATAATTAGATTACCTCTTCTAAAATTTTATCATGGAAGAGATCAAATCATTGGCTCATCAAGCTATCTCCATCTCTTTTCTTTATCATTAAGAAGCCCCCATTCATGTTTAAGTTAATGCAGCTTTGTGATTAAGCTATATGTTTGAATATGGTAGTATAGTGGTTGGAGGGAAGGCCCCGTTTTTGGTACTACTATGCATTCCCTTTTTAAAAGGCTCCAATTTGTTAAGTTCAAGCTTAAACAATGGATAAATTTTGTTTTGGCAATATTTTTTGTAAGAAGAATAGGTGTAGGATTAAATGATATTTTTCAAATCAAAGAATTTGTTATGAATAGAGAACAATTTCTATATGAGTCCTCTTTTTTCGGAGAGCTTCTTGAATGAAAAATTTGGGAGTATATTTTTGAAAATAGGGATTAAGGATTAATTAGCTCCTGGAGGGGGGATTAAAATACCTCCTCCTTTTCCTATAATTCAGTTAAAGAAAGGAGAAATAGTAGTTTTATCACATTTATTACCTCTTCTCAAGGAATTCAATTCTCTTCATTTTAGGATATTAATAAAGAATTTATTTAACATTTCTCTTCCTTGATTTTAAGAAAAGTGGTCCTACAAAAATAAAAGAGTTTAAAAGGTTATCGTAGGTTGCACTCCTTCTTTGGTTACTTGGAAAATGAATGGTATTCTTAAGAGGCCTATTCCTCTTCAAGAATTGGAAAAGGTTATTTTCCAAGTGAAGAAAGGTAAGTCTCCTATCTTTGATGACTTTCAAATTGATTTTTTTCTACAATTCTAGGAAATCTTGAATGATCATCCTCTATAAGCTATGTGTGAATTAACACTAACAAGAAGATGATTAAACAAATCAATTCTACTTTTTTTGGCTTTGATTCAAAAGAAAGTGGGGGCAAACTCTTTTCATTTATTTCTCCCTATTTCTCTTCATAATATATCTTACAAGATCATTACCAAAACTTATTATTGATCACTTGAAAGATTTTTTTCTAGAATCTTTGATATTGTTTGAGTAGGCCCAGTCTTTGTGAAGGGGCATTAGATTCTTGATAGTATTCTTATTTATTTAGAAGCCATTCATTGTATGGGGTATTCGAAGGATGAAGCTATATTTATCAAGCTAGATATCAAGCTAGATATGCCCAAGGCTTATGATAGGAGCAGATGGCCCTTCCTTATGAGTGTATTATCTACCTTTCTATTTATATTTAGGTTGGATTGAGTGAGTCATGAGATGTGTGGCATCTTCTTCCTTCTCTATTCTTATAAATTGAACCATCTTCTATTTTTTAGCTTCTAGATAGTTGTGACAAGGTGTTTCCCCCTCCCCTTATTTATCCATCCTTATGGTAGAGGGTTTGATAAAAATCCTTAATAAACAAAGAGTTAATTGGAGTATTTTGGGAGGGAAAGTGGCTAGAGACCATGATTCCCATTTATATCCGCAATTTATGGATGATCCTGTCATAATGGGTGTTAGTAAAATACAGGAAGCTATCAATTTTAGGGGCACTTTGGATATGTTTTGGTGGCTCTTGGTTAATGGATAAATGAGGATAAGTCAAATATTTATTTTCTAATATTCTTTTGGTCATTCAATTGAGAAGTACTCTTATCTTGTGGTTCAAAATAGGATAGTTTCTCTTAGATTATCTTGGTATTCCTTTGTTATTTGGTCTTCCTAATTATATTTTGTGGAGGAGGATTCTTGATAGGTTCAAAATGCAAGTTTCTCACTAGACTTTATTATGGTTGTCTTTCATAGGGCATCGTACCATTTTGACATTGGTTTTGTATTCTCTTCCTAATTATAGATTTCTATTGATTTCAACTCCAAAAAAATTTCTCACTTAGAGTTCCATTCTTTTTATAGGAAATTTTATCAGGTACCTAGGGAATCTAAAATTTAGAAAATGGAGTCTTAAATTAGTTGGGAATAGGTTTTTAGGCCTTAAAAAATGATGGTCTTAGTATTAAATTTTTTGAGTTGCATAGTCAAGCCTTGAATTTTAAACTTAATTAGAAATGGTCTAAGTAGTAGGATTAGTTGTGGGCCAAACATCTAAGATATAAATATTTATGAGGTGTTGGTGTTGCTAAGGTTTCTAGAATGAGTTTGAATAGGAAAGGCTCTATGACTTGGGATACTACCAAGAAGGTTGCATCACTTGTTAAGGAGGGCCTCTTATGGATTGTAAATTTGGATCACAATTCTCTTTCTTGGATGGATTAGTGGGATTTTCAACCTCAAGTCTCACCTTCTTTCTCCATATGCTTCCTAGATTTAGGTCCTAGGACCCATTCGCCCAAGGTAGAATGGATCCTCCTTAAGTTGAGGATCTCAATTTTAATATGTTTTTGGCAGAATTTTTATTATTCAAATTCAAATTGTAATTGTTGGCCTTTCATGTTTAATTGTCAAGAAATTATAAAATTACATAAAAATACAAGGTATTTTTATCAATTCAAACTAAGCAGCATTAAGACAACTTTCACAAGAGAAAAAATTATTGTCAAGAGAATTCAAGAGTAGATTTATCAGTCTTCTGCATCAGCATTCAAGATCTCAAGCATCATGTCAAAGTTATTTGCATCTATACATGTTTTTGGAGCTAAAATTGTGATGTAGGTTTCAAGTTTCAAGCATCAAGATCCATCATCAATTAAGCCTTTTCATGCAAGATCAAGACCTTAGAGAGATGTGTTAGACTTTAGTCCTCTAAGGATGTCCATTCAAGGGTTTGGTGAGTCAAAACATAGCATTTTTCATTCATCATTCCTTAAATTTTATTATTCTTTCAAGGTTTAAATACCAAGCTAGGGTTTAACCAAGGCAAACCCTTATCCAACAAGAACAAATATTTTTCTCCTCTCTTGTGTATGTGATAACCCCAAGGTCTCTAATGTCAGGTCTTGACAATACATAAACAACTCAGTGATAAATGTGAAAATGTTGGTAATCACAAAGGGAGCTTACTACAAGCAAATACTGAATCTTTAATTTATCAGATCTGGCAGTATGATGATACTTCAATTCTAAATCTAACCCAAATGACAAAAGAAATAACAAAAGATAAGGTTTTTAAGAGAGACTCCTAAGATTGAAACTATTCCTAATATTAACAATGCAAATGATGAAATATTTGAAATGGAACAATCCCTCATAAACTAATTCCTGCTCGACCCAAATGAATTTGCAATCTCACATAAATAGTGCAATCTTCTGAGGTATTAAAGATTTTCAGATCATGAATGCTCATCCAATCCAACCCTATTGCAATTGAAATGGATAAACCTTCACAATTGAACTAAGCTTAATGAATATAAAAGTCTAGGCTAACTTTGCAAAGCAACTAACAATCAGTTGGTTGCAAAAAGTATGGACCAGGGATTGCTGCAAACGCTTCAAGCGTCAAACCATAAACACCATTGAATCATGTATAATTCTAAATCTAGCATATTATCTAATACTTCCCAAGCAATCTCAAAGATAGAACAACAAGAACCATGCAAGATAAATCAACACAAGAGAATTCACCAAAATTCATTCCTCTACCCAATTGAACCTGATCTTCAATACATTTTTTAATGAATTCCTAGAAATTGTCCAACAAGCCAAGTTGATTATCTTTAGGGGTATCATCACTTATTGGTTCCACCAAGGCTTTAGTACCACTAGATTTAGCTGTGAGATCAATAGGTGCAACATGTAGCATATGAATTTCTTCTGCATCAGATTCCTTGAAAGGAGTTGCAAGCACGTAATTTCCCATGCTCACCTCAGATATCAGAATCTCATTCAAAGTGTTCTAATAGTCCATAATCATGTATTTCATCCTGGGTTCCCTTTCAATCTTGATCAGATTTGGCACTCCCTTCCAGGGAAGCCACATATGAGAGTGATCTGTTGATACATATCCATTCAAGGCCCTTGTAAAGTCTCTTCCCAAGATTAGACCGTAAGCAATAGGTATATCAGCCACCTGTATATTAATAGCATGTTGAATTCTAGGGTCAGAGGCAACCTACATATGAATCATGTTCAACTCCCCTACAAAATTAACCTCAGTTCAATCATGTTGCGTAACTTTCTTTTGGGAGTCAGGAGGAGTGATACCTAAGGCTCTACAAACACCAAAAGGCATTACATTGGTAGAAGCACCTGAATCTAACAAGCAATTGTGCATATTTTTACCAAATATGCAGACAAAAATCAGAAATAGAGGAGTATCCGTTTTCCCCTGGAATAGGGTCAAGGGAGTATCCACCTGAGCAACTTGAGTTTTTTCCTTCTCTTTCCCTTTATCTCCAGGTGGTATATGAATCTGGTTATGAATCTGATTCTACCCTTTAACTAGTTGGGAACTTGATGCTTTATTAACACTCTCACTGACTGAATTCTCTTGTGATACCGAGCTAGCATTGTAGGCTCCTAAAACTGCATTTCTAATAGTTGGATCTCTCAATAATTCATATGCAGAGAGGCTTACCTTTAGCTTCTTAAGTTCTTCTGCAACATAGATGGCCAGTTGTTCCGTACTTAGATTAGTTGGGACCTCTTTGGGGAATTCCACTACCCTGTCTTTGCTTGCTTCAACACTCTTTCCTTTTGATGGATCCATTTGTGTTTGTCCTTCCTTTGATAGGTATTGTTTAGGCACATGAGGATACAGTTGATTATTACTAGCATTGGGATCTGGAGGTATGGTGAAGTTGTTTGGAGGGATGGAAGTGGTGAAGGGGCCCCTAGCCTATGGATGTCTGTGTGGCAAGTCCCTCAGATCATATTTCTTAACAGGCCTCTGGAAAGTCTTTACCTCTTCAACATAAGCTTCCTCTTCATCCATGGGGCCATTTTCATTCACTAGATTTTCATCAAACAACTGTGTAATCTCATCTTGATTGCACACCTGGTCTGCCTCTTCCTTCAGCTAGTCTGATTCTTCTTTAGGCACATTTTCCTTGCTCTGCACATGGAAAAGGAGCATGACTCAGTACCAGCACTAATGAATCATAGGGAGTAGATGGCACCATTTCCTGACCACTTGAATTATTCTCCACTTCATATTGTTGTCTGGAATTCTTGACAATCTAACTCAGAATGTTGACTTGTCTTATGGAGCCTACACCATCCTGATAAGGCAGCCTCATCTAAATATACACCACTTGGAGGCTTCTCTTGGTTGACTGGCTGATTGACTGGCTGATTGACTAGTTGATTGACTAGTTGATCCAATGGGGTGGGAATACCTCCATTATTAGGCCTTGTATTCCAAGTCTTGTTCTGTCTAGGTGGTTGTCTCCTGTCAAACCTTTGTCCACCAACTTTCCCTTTATCAAAGTTTGGCCTGAGGATTGTCCTTTATCAAATTTTTTTCCTCTATCATTATTATACCCTTTGTCATTATTATATCCTCTTTCGTTGTTATATCCTCTTTCGTTGTTATATCCTCTTTCAGGATATTTCCCCCTATCAAAATGTTGTCCTTGTTGATTTTCTCGACTTTCTCTGCTATGATTGGGTTGCATATTTCTTTGAGCAGCTTGCAACTGACTATTCTGGTTCCTCAAATAAGTTACCTCCATATTTAGCTTATTCACTTGTTCAGTCAATTCATCCAGTCTCTCCTTGTCAGGATTTATGTATGGAGGTTGGTTTGCATTATTTTGGGGATATCCTACTGCAGTATTGGCATTTAGTGATTAGTTTAATACCTCAGAATTTTGTAGATACATGGGAAAACTAGCCTAAGGCTGTGGATGAAGAGGTTGATTTATGTTTTGTTGAGGGTAGCTGATTGTGGGTGGAACTTGACTCACAGGAGGTCCTGGGTGAGGGACCAGAGGAAACTGAGGTATTGGATTCATTATAGGAGTGTGATTAGCGAGAGCTTGATTGAGAGCTGGGACTTGTCCAGGGTGAGCAGCGGGTCTTAATGATAGTAAAGGTCCAGATAAGTGTTGCCTTAAAGCAGTGCTAACCTTCACAACCTCCGTGTATGCATCAAGTAGGGTAGTAGGAGGGTTGTTTCTCCATTTCATGAAGGTGGTTGTCAGACTGTCAAGTCTCTCATAATAGACTTATAAAGCAGTGGGCTCATCAACTGTATAAGGGGTCTGCAGTCGGGTATAGGCACGATGAAACTGGTTGTTGAAGGACCCTATAGGCTCATGGAATTCTCTCTTAACATTAGTGAACTGAAGATAGAGCTCATTGGGACTAATGAGAATCCTAAACTTCTACAAGAATGCAGTCTCTAGTTCAGTCCAATTTTGGATGGACCCAACAGGTAAATGATTGTACCAGTAGAATGCATCTTCTCCCAAGGAATAAGGGAAGAGTCTACATGCTACATCCTCATGATTGATTCCTTTATCCTTAAGGCCAGTCTGAAAGATCTTGACGTGTTCCTCAACAGTTCTATTGGGATCATTAACATGGAATTTTGAACAAAAGTGTTCAGGGTTCTTGGGCATGACATTTTAATTAGCGAAAGTTAATGGAGATGGTTTATTAGCTAGGAAAGCCATTGGTGGAGGTGGGGATGGTAATGGCTGATTTATGGCTAGCTGAGGTTGTTGAATGGGAATATCCTTAGATGAAGATGAAGATGAACTTGATGAAGATGGGGATGATGGAGATGATGGAGTGGTTGGGTGGATGATGATTCTCCTCTTATGCTGGCCCTTCTTCACCTAGTAGGGGCTGATAATTCTTGAAATTACTCCTCCCCTGGAGTAGATCTAGTTCTTCTTCTAAATATTTCAGGAGAGATGGTAGACATAAATTGATCCAGCTTGCTTATTTAGACCCTCCTTCTAGCACAAATCTGTTGATGATGTTTTTTGCATAGCAACAACTCAAAAAAGATACAAATATCCTATCTCTCTTGAAAGGTAAATCTCTATCAGCAAGCCTCAAGAGATAACCCCAAGGTCTCTAATGTCAAGTCTTGACGATGCATAAACAACTCAATGATAAATGTGAAAATGTTGGTAATCACAAGGGACCTTACTACAAGAAAATACTGAATCTTTAATTTACTAGATCTAGCAATATGATGATACTTCAATCCTAAATCTAACCCAAATGATAAAAGAAATAACAAAAGATAAGGGTTTTAAGAGAGACTCCTAAGATTAACAATGCAAATGATGAAATATCTAAAATGGACCAATCCCTCATAAACTAATTCCTGCTTGACCCAGATGAATTTGCAATCTCACATAAATAGTGCAATCTTCTAAGGTGTTAAATATTTTCAGATCGTGAACATTCATTCAAAACAACCCTATTGCAATCGAAATGAATAAACCTTCACAATTGAACTAAGCTTAATGAATATAAAAGTCCAGGATAACTTTGTAAAGCAACTAACAATCAGTTGGTTGCAAAAATTATGTACCAGGGATTGCTGCAAACACTTCAAGCATCAAACCATAAACACCATTGAATCATGTCTAATTCTAAATCTAGCATATATATAATACTTCCCAAGCAATCTCAAAGATAGAACAACAAGAACCATGCAAGATAAATCAACACAAGAGAATTCACCAAAAGCACAATGTCTCCAATTGTATTGAATCACCTAATAATAGCAATAATTCCAGTGTTCTGTGTTACAACACTTGCTCAAAATGAACTAAATTCTAACTTCTAACTCTTGCTCTAATGCTTCATTCGCTCTAGTATCAAAACTATCTATCTAGCCCTTACAAATGAGACAAAATGCCATATTAATAGAAACCCCCAAGATATGTCGGCCTAATTAGAATTTACAATAATAGCTGGCCACAAACAAGTCGACCAAGAGGAATTCAAAATAAGATAGAATATGCATTAAATGCATGAACTCCATCCAGGTCAGCCTGGGATCTCTAATAGAATTCGATCCAATGCATGTGAAGGAAGAGGAGAAATAATGGGAAGCACAAATTCCGATGTAGCCTTGCATTAACTACTTCCCCCTTTGTCTTTATTTCGCTCCACCCTATCATGCACCATCAAAAGCACTTTGTCCAAGTTGGCTATAGGTGGCATAGGTAAAACCCTAATTCTCCTTTTGATGGTCTTAATACCATCCCTTGACTACTTCACTGTGTTATCCCAATCTACCTTGTTGGATTGATATTTATCAATGACTGCAATGTAGGTCACTGCATTATCCAACTGGTGCTTAGTAACTAGGCCTTCATTAATTGGAGAGTATACATCTCACAACCATTTCCTCAATTGCTCTAAGCTAAGATACCTCAGCAGGAATTTCTTTCTCCCTGCCATTACTTCAAAGAATGAGATGCACTTATCATAAATTTTGGTCAAGGTGCCCTCAATTTGTTTCCCTTGTTTGTGTATCTTCTTCAAAACCTTCTACCTTATTTGCAGAGCTTTATGACACTCCCAAGGTTCTGCAAATTTGGATGGAGAAAGAATCCCATCACTTACCAACTTATCTTTAGTATAGTCTATGATAGTTTTGGTCTTTTGCAATAGGGTATCCACATATTCCCTGCCTTGTGCCAACACATTCTTCAACTAGTCGATTGATCTCCTTGCCTCCCCTCCAGTTGAAAGAATGTCCTTAATAGCATCATCCCCTTTAGTTTGTACCCCCTGCAACCAGCAAACTATAGCATGTGAGGTGCTTTTCATCCTTTCCAACTCCGATATAGTTTCTTGGGGTAGGAAACTTGAAGCAGAAGATGAGGAGCTAATGGATTGCAAGGGTTTCATCAAATCCTACAAATATTTCTTAAGTCCTTCATTCTCTTTCTTCAACTCCTGTTTAGTTTGTGCTTCTTTCCTTAATCTTCCTAGGATCACAACACTTGAACCCTCATATTCTTCAATTTCTTGTTCCATGGAAGTGGGTCCTAGGTTGATAGTATGCATGTTGTAATCACTCCCAGTAACCTCATCTCTATTCTTTTATGTGGCAGGAGTAGCAATGTGGACCACTCTGTTGTTTGGTTCATCTCTTTTGATTTTGGAGATGACCCTGGCCTTCTTCTTTCCTTTACCTTTTCCTATTTCTTCCAGTAGTTCATCCCAATTGGGAGGAGTATCATGCACAACAATTTGTTCTCTTTATTTCCCTATCAAGCCAACCTGGAACAACAGACTCTGACTGTATTTCACTTTGTCCCACTTCTTCCTGCTAACCCTTGGGTGTATCTTCCTGCTTCTCAGGAAACTCTTCATCTTTATCATGCTATCCTTTGCCATACTCCTCCTCTTCATGCATTGGTGATGGAGTCTTAACGGGTGTTTCCTCTCTCTAAGGAGGTCTGTCTTTTTCACCTCTAGTAGGTGAATCCTCATAAGTCACCAAGGGAGTCCATAGAATTCTCTCAACTTCTACAATTGCACTATGAAGCTCACCTTCTTGAAATTATTCTCCCTCTTCACTTGATAGGTGCTCTACATTTTTTGGTTGTTCTGATGCACCATGTGGTTCATGGGGTGGAGAAGCCTCTTTATGTTGTTTTGCAGCAAAGGTTGCTGGAGGAATATCCTTATTTGACACACTGTCCCTGGGAGAAGGAGCTCGTGATCTCCTTGTGTATACCTATGTCTTCTCCCCAGAACTTTTTACATTTTCCACTTTTGAAGGATCAATTCCACTTTTCTCCTTGGAAGGTCCACCCTTCTTTCTGAAACCCCTTGTTATTTTCCTCCTTTTAGGTGTTGGGGCACCATCCTTTTCTTCTCCTTCACTAGGTTCTTCCTCTACATATTTTTTTGTATTTGAAGTACCAGTTATCTTCTTTGCTTTTGGTTTCCTCTGTTTCTCCTGTTCTTCTCCTTGGGAACCTTTGATCTTAATCTTAAAAGGAGAATCTTCCTTGGTTTTTCCCTTAGGATCTTCCTCAGCCGACTCCTCAGAAGTGGAATGGGATTTTAGATTCCCCATCAGATTATAGGTACATGGCACACCTTCACTTTCAAGTTCCCACACCTTGTGTTTGAGCCACAACTTGCTGTATTTCATCATAGGGGCCATGATTTGTTCTAATTCATTTTTTTCTTCTTCTAGCCAGTCTACTTCTCCAATTGGTTTGTCCTTAATTGGCTCATAGTCGTGACTTTGGATTAAGTTTCCATCATCTTCCACCTGATCAGGAACCATTTTCACACTATACATTCAAACCACATCAACTGGGAGTCTAGAGAATTTCTTCTTTCTTACCTCAAACTCATCCTTGCTATTGGCCCAATAGTCCTCTATGTCATCTTTGTGGCGGTATTCCCTACTGGCTTTCTTTTGTGCTTCACCAGTGATATCAAAACCCAGCCTTTTGGAATGGTAAGACAACCCAAGAGTGCTCATTTCCTCCTCAGAAGCATAGGCTGAATTAATTGAAGGGCATACCTTGCTAGTACCTATCTTCAGAGGAAAATCTCCACCAAATCCAGTTTTATGCTTATCTTTGTTTACAATGGCATCAAAGTCACATATTTTCCTTGTGACCTCTAGAAGTATAACATGGTCTATGGGATACCTTGGAAGCCTGTATGGAGCCCTCTGACAACCATCTATTCTTATGTAAGAGAAGGTGGGAAACTGTATGAACCAAGCCCCATACCTTTTGATCATCTCCTTAGCATCATCTGATATTCTCATGTGCTCTGCACCTTGGAGCAATCTAGTGATATGCATGGTGAATGCATCATTCACCCTCTTGTAACTTGAGCTTCCTAAGTGCAATTGAGGATAAACCTCATAAATTACATCTTGTCCAAATATTCCTCTTGTGCTCAATCCTTTATAGGGATGGAATCTTGTAAGTGCATACACCAAATAAGAAGTCTGGTGAATGTCTTGGTCTATAGCACATTGCATAATTGCTCATGGATCTTGGCACTGATGATCCCTACCCAATGATAGTTGATATTTTCCCGTTCCATCCTCACAATGACATGAAACATCCAATTCTCGAACATACCTGCACTCTTTAGGCCTACCGCCTGGCTAAGCAATGTGATGGCATCATAGATTTCTTGTTTAAACTTTTCCCTATGCAACTGCTTAGGCAGTTTTGAGAAATGAGACTTTGGATTTTTAAGCCAAGAATTGATAACCTGTTGTGACTTAATAGTCTGCTCCTCATAGTACCTTTATGCTGCCACCATATTAAAATCCACTACATGAGATCTGTTTGGCATATCAAAAGTCTATGCAATAGAAACAGGGTTAATATTAGCCAATACCCTCCCTTGAGGGCTGACTATCCTTTGTGAATCCATGTCATAGTGCTGGGCACATTCCAATACCAACTCATAACACTGAACCATGGGGGAAAATCTTGCTACATGAGATAATCCCGATTCCATTAGTCTCTTGGCCAGTACTAGAAGATCTTCTTGTGCCATCCTTGCCTTAAACTCCTCATAATCCCACCGACCCACATTTGTGTCTGAAACTTTAGACCAGACGGAGGCTATCTTACTTTCTAGAATCTTTCTCTTTATGTCCAATTTAACTCTTTCTGCTTTTGAGATAGAGGATCGCTTTGTATCACCCTTAGCCTTTCTGGCCACTGCCATGCTAGATTTAGCCTGCATCCATTGAATACTAACATGAAAATCCAATTGTTGATAACATATTCATCAAAGCGTTAGCTCAAAATCATAAGAAAACCATCAAATCAACTATAAATCATCATAACTGAGAAGTTCGAGATTCCAAGCTAACCGGGGAAAACCAATCTGGGAGGAACTTCAGAAAATTCTAGACTAGGTGGATTTTCCCGAAGAAGGCACAAATATCAACAAAAGATCATCAAAATGAAGAAAGGATGTATATAACATTATGTAATCTATTAGTTTAAAGCATGGAATTTTAAGCATTCATCATTAAATTCATCCATTTCATCCAATCTCTAAGTTCCACAAAGCCTCCCATAGAACTCAGAAAAATCTGGCTGGACCGGAATTCCGCGAAGTTCCCAAAACTCTGAATTTCCAATGCACACCCCAGAACACTGAAGGTTAAACAGAATCTGGGAAAATCCGGGGATGCAGAAATTCTGTGAAGTCCTCGGAATCCCAGAAAACTGTTATTACGTTTGATTTTCCTTGATACGATCAAATGTCCATGAGCCTCAAATCTCCTGAGCTCGACTTGAATCTAATTCATGTTTCCTATCAACCCCTTTGGATTAGGACTACTTGAGGCATTAAATGTGTTCATAACAAACCAATGATGCCCTAGATTTGACTGCTGAAACCTCTGCCATGGGTTAAAGGAACTAGCTCAGAGTGCGCCAATTTGGACTGGACTTCGCGAAACCCTAACCTGAACCAAACTAAAACATTGACTTATGGGGCAAGGAATGAGAACCATTTGAGAATGTGAAACATCACTAAAATCCAACTGGTTAACTAGGGCGAAATATAAGATAGGCATTAAGAATCCTCAAACATTAAACGCGACTCTAGTTTGAAGCATTTAATTATCAAACACACAAAATTGAGCTCCCAAATGGACGTAGAATGGCCATGGACAACCAATCATTAACATTTCAAAGGCAGGGACCATAGTTACATGCCATAAGTAAACCAAATTCGACCACGAGGAAAATGAGCAGTGAACTTGGATGCCCTAGCGACCAAATCAAACTGAATGTAAGAAATCCAAGCACCTCAGCAAGCAAATCAAGAAATTTGAACACCCAAATCACCAAATCTCAGATGCAAGAGTGATACACAATGAAAGATGAGAGAAAATGATGCAAAATCCCCTTAAATTTGACCACACTCGTGCCACGAAGATCATATCTAGGTGCATTAATGTCGTCGACAAGACAGGCTAGAGAAATTCTGAAACCCGACGGTAAAATTTCCTGAACTGGAGTGTTAGTCTCTTCGCTGGACTTTGAGTGAAATCCGAGAAAATCTTGATGGAGCAGAAAATCTCGAAATGAAGTAAAAACCCAAATTTTGTTCAAAACTTAGATTTTTCAATGTGCAACTCAAGGGAATCACTTAGAAAAGCTAGATAAACACTTAAGCTCATGCCAAGGCAAGGTAAATCCTCAAAAATAAAAGGGACAAAACACCAAGAACGAAAGCAAAAGAGGGTCCCTGCTTTCAGCGGGGCGTGTGTGCGGAAACTGCACAACATAGTGGAAAATTGCAAAAGTTGTCAAGGCCATAGAAAATCAGATTCCGAATTTATTTCCAACTTTTTAGTAGTGAAACCTATGGCAAAATCCATCTCAGATCTATCTCTAGAGGACCCCAAAAATTGAGAAAAAAATATGTACAAGGAATCATTCACCATTTCTGGATGCTCAGCAACCACTTTTGGTGACAAGTACACAATGTCTTACCTTTCTCAAATTTGCTATTTTTTTTTTGTTTCTATTAGATTTATGCTTAAAATACATGATTCCAACCTTACATAGCATAATTGAGTTTATTTACTATTTTTAGTTTATCTCCCAAAAGTGTTGTTCAGGTAGATTGTACATCGTCCTCTATCATAAGGAAATTTGCAAGATCTCCAATAGGGTTGACAGTCAATCCTACCTTTGGGGATCTCATTTCCTAATTAAATTAATAGAAAGATAGGCCCACACATTCCATTTCCTATCCATTTTGGTTAAACCCTATTTTCCTTTGTCTCATTTTGGTGAACCTATTTTTCTATGTTTCACTTCCTTTGATTAAAATATTTTTGGATTCTAGTTGGTCTAAGTGCAATACTTTGAAGCTTATCATTTAGTGGGGGATTCTTACATTTATCATTAGAAGGATCCAAGTTGTTGGACTTCTGAGGGAGATTTTGATAGTTAGGTGGCCTTATCTTCTAATTTGGTAGACTTCTCATGTTTCTTTCTAGAGGAAACTGAGGCTCATGTTTGGTGTTATGCTCCAAAGGGGATTCATTTATTCTCTCATAGGTACCAAATATTATAACATTATAAATATGGGTACAAATATTTTCCATAATAGATTTTTTTTTAAATAAGTATTGTTGGCCTAAATGAAACCTCTTTCTCTATCTATTTTGTCAAAATAAATGTCTTACCTAAGACAACATAAGAAAGATGGAATTCCAAGTTCCTTATAAACATGTTCTCTATGGGGTTAATGAGGAGTGTGTACCTCATAATATATTTTAGTGATATATTTCTAAGGGTATTTGGAGGCAATAGTGGCATATTCCTAGATTTGGCATCTAGTTCATGCTACTTATCTATCTAAATTTTATTCAGGTTTGCTATGTCATCCTACTTCTACCTCTTTACTTTTTATGGTCTAGGATATTGCTCCCATCTTTATTCTTGGGTATATTTTCTTGGAAATAAATCATCAACTCTTCCAAGGTTATCATAGTCTTATTGGATACATGTCTCATAAAATATTTTAAACTTAATAAGATAAAATTTTGTTGCTAAGTATTCTATTGATGAAGTCTTAACTCCTTGTGATATTTATATTTTGAGGCAACTAGATTTGGGTCATTTTATGAGATATTCTCTTTTTATCTATAGGATTAAACTTTCTAATATGTTAAATAAATTCTATAGGTAAATGATCACCTCCTCCATTAGTATTTTTAAAATTAACAATGATGGTTCTTATCATAGTAATATAGGTGCATCAAGGAAATGTGGTTTTGACTTAGACAATGCTAGTTTAGTTCACTTCCTTTTCTATTCTACTACAAGGTTTTCCAGTAAAAGTTAGATGGGGGCTTGAGCCATTGCTATAGGTATGGATAAATTTTGTGAGATGGGTTGGAATAATATAACGTGATATAGATTCCATTATTTTGGTCTCCCTTCTAAGTAATGCGTCTCATGAATCTTCATAGAGGTTGGCATCCTTTGTGGAGAAAATTATTTTCCTTTCACTATCTATTTTATTCAATTCATAGATAATGGAATTTTTTTGTAGATTCTTTGGCTAGATGGGCCTCTAATGTTAACCACATCTAGAATGTCATACATTGGAAGTCCTTATCCCCTCCTCATTATTCACAGTTTCTTCAACTTGTTCACAATGATTTGGTTTGATTATTCTATTATTTCTCATAAGGTTATTTTGTTCAAAAATTTAAATTTACACATTTTGAAATTTATGCTAGCATTTGTGAGATGATCTAGCACACATTTTATGTTATTTTTGTGCTATGTTGTTAAGTTCAAGATTAAACAATGGAGAAATTTGGTTTTGAAAATATTTTTTGTAAGAAGAATAGGTGTAGGATTAAATTATATTTTTCAAATCAAAGAATTTGTTATGAATAGAGAACAATTTCTCTATTCAAGTCCTCTTTTTCTAGAGAGCTTCATGAATGAAAAATTAGAGTGTAGATTTTTGAAAGTAGAGATTAAGGATTAATTAGCTCCTAAAGGGGGGATAAAAATACCTCCTCCTTTTCCTATAATTCAGTTGTTAAAGAAAGGAGAAATAGTAATTTTATCACATTTATTACCTCTTCTCAAGGAATTCAATTTTCTTCATTTTAGGACATTAATAAATAATTTATTTAACATTTCTCTTGATTTTAAGAAAAGTGATCCTACAAAAATAAAAGAGTTTAATTTAGGTTATCTTAGGTTGCACTCCTTTTGTGGTTACTTAGAAAATGAATGGTATTCTTAAGAGGCCTATTACTCTTCAAGAATTAGAAAAAGGTTATTTTCCAAGTGAAGAAAGGTAAGTCTCCTATCTTTGACGACTTTCATATTGAATTTTTTCTACAATTCTAAGAAATATTGAATGATAATCCTCTATAAGTTATGTGTGAATCAACACTAACAAGAAGATGATTAAAGAAATCAATTCTACTTTGTTTGGATTTTATTCCAAAGAAAGTGGGGGAAAACTCGTTTCATTTATTTCTCCCTATTCCTCTTTATAATATATCTTACAAGATCACTACCAAAATTTATTATTGATCACTTGCAAGATTTTTTTCTAGAATCTTTGATATTGTCTGAGTGGGGGGTTTTTGTAAAGGGCATTATATTCTTGATAGTATTCTTATTTATTTAGAAGTCATTCATTGTATGGGGTATTAGAAGGATGAAGCTATCTTTATCAAGCTAGATATGCCCAAGGATTATGATAGGAGCAGATGGCCCTTCCTTATGAGTGTATTATCTACCTTTTTTATTTTTATTTAGGTTGGATTAAGTGAGTCATGAGATGTGTGGCATATTCTTCCTCCCATATTCTTATAAATTGAACCATCTTTTTATTTTTTAGCTTCTAGATAGTTGTGACAAAGTGTTTCCCTCTCCCCTTATTTATCTATTCTTATGGTAGAGGGTTTGATAAAAATCCTTAATAAAAAAAGAGTTAATTGGAGTATTTTGGGAGGGAAAGTGGCTAGAGACCATGATTCCCATTTATATCTACAATTTATGGATGATTCTGTCATAATGGGTGTTAGTAAAATACAAGAAGCTATCAATTTTAGAGGCACTTTGGATATGTTTTGGTGGTTCTTGATTAATGGATAAATGAGGATAAGTCAAATATTTATTTTTTAATAGTCTTTTGGCCATTCAATTGAGAAGTACTCTTATCTTGTGGTTCAAAATAGGATAGCTTCTCTTAGATTATCTTGGTATTCCTTTGTTATTTGGTCTTCCTAATTATATTTTGTGGAGGATTCTTGATAGCTTCAAAATGAAAGTTTCTCACTAGACTTTGTTATGGTTGTCTTTCATAGGGCATCATACCATTTTTACATTGGTTTTGCATTCTCTTCCTAATTATAGATTTCTACTTATTTCAACTCCAAAAAGTTTTCTCACTTGGAGTTCCATTCTTTTTATAGGAAATTTTATCAAGTAGGGAATCTAAAATTTAGAAAATGGAGTCTTAAATTAGTTGAGAATAGATTTTTAGGCCTTAAAAATGATGGCCTTAGTATTAAGAATTTTGAGTTGCGTAGTCAAGCATTGAATTTGAAACTTAATTAGAAATGGTCTAAATAGTAGGATTAGTTGTGGGCCAAACATCTAAGATATAAATATTTATGAGGTGTTGTTTTTGCTAAGGTTTCTAGAATGAGTTTGAATAGGAAAGGCTCTATGACTTGGGATATTACCAAGAAGGTTGCATCACTTGTTAAGTAGGGCCTCTTATGGATTGTAAATTTGGATCACGATTCTCTTT